>JAMKCH010055191.1:0-121702 GCA_023653785.1 Ophioderma brevispina | reverse complement strand
TGCAATGAAACGCAAAATTTGTTTTCTCATTGCATCTGGGGGCAGTTTAAAAATAAAAAATTAGATTGCACCTCGTTGAATCGGGGCAGATGTTCGGCAAAAAACCGCCCACGGTCCCGGGTTAGGTTAAGAAACCCAGAAGGATTCTTCGTATTTTAGTACCATATGTTTCACCAATTTGTACACTAAAAAGCTATGAATTCAACATTTCTACACCAAAACAGTATGTAGTGTGTCAAATGTTATTGAAATAAAAGATTCCAATTTTATTCGGACAACATGAGTCTTGTCTTGTGTATGAGGTAGCAGAAAATATGTTGGTAAAAAGGTGGAGCCAGTCCGTGATTGGTTGGGGGTTGAGAAGTCTATGTCCACCGGTCGACGAAAAGGTAGGGCACTCATTGAGAATGTGTCCGCAGTCTGTGATGGAGAACCACATTGGAAGGCTGGTGATGAAAGCAGGCCCCCATCGGTGCATATTTTTTTTTTACTGGTGAAGCGACCGACTCTGTGCGAATCGATTTAAGGTGACCCATTCCTTGCGCGGGAGATTGCTACCAGGTGTAGTTCTGCATAGGTGTAATATAGTGAGTTGATCTGGTCTTGGAGGATCTAGCCAGGCAGTATTCCATGTCTGTAAAGATGTTGAATGGGGAGCTGGAGAGTTTAGCAGCGCGTTGACAGAAAGTTCGACGAGAGCACAGTCTTTGTCTGCGGAGTGGTGTGATTCTTTAAATTCTGATAAAATCAGCAGAAGCAACAAAAAAACAAATTCATGCAAAATACCGAGTACGTTCAAAGGATCCAACATTCAAAGAGATTCTATGGCCTTTGTTGTCCATAACATTCATAAACTCCAAACTGAGATGTGGTGCATTTTTAGAGTTTTTTTATCAGCTTGGCTTTCCCCTTGGTAATGTGTATCAGTTTCTTGTTAAAGAGACATGATGGGACATTTCCAAAAAAGAAGTGCCCCCCCCAATTTTGTTTGAACCCAGGTTTTTTGCATATTTGGAATTGCTGTCACCAAGTACTATAACCCGCGGAGCTAACAGAAATTTGTAACCCACAGCTCAAGTACAAAAAGGTTTGAGTGATTAATGACTGTAGACAGTATCTGACAGGGACCCCTGAAATTAATTCTTAAGTTGCTGCAAATGGTGCCTTAAGGAGAGGGGGCCAAAACAAGTTTGTACCGGGGTCAAAATTTTAAATTGTCCCATCATGTTGAAAAGTTACCATTTATTTGTGTCGAACCACAGGAATTCAGGAAAGGTATAGTTTATACTATCTATAACGTAAAGTGTAGGCGTTAAAGGCTAAAAAACAGCAAAAATCAATAAAAAAGGGTCAATTTCAGTTGTCCAGGGGTCAAATTTAAAAGTTGCTCCGATTTGGATAAAAAATGGGAAGGTATTGATGAGTTCATAGGATTAAATAAGGAATAGTTTTGACTGTCTAAATGCTTAAGTTGCCGATGTAGGGGGGCAAAGAAGGTCAATGTCCATTGCATTTCAATGGGGCTTGACCTTGTTTCCCCTACTTATTAAGGCAAGCATTTGAGACACTCAAAACTATTCCTTATTTGATCCTATGAGCTCCACCAATAATTTGCACCATTTTTTATCAAATTCAGCGTACTTAAACCTATTGACCCCTGTACAACTGAAATTGACCCTTTTTATTGATTTTTGCGTATTTTAGCTTATAACGCGTTGAACTTTACATTGTGGAATAGTACACACTATACCTTTCCTGAATCTTGTGGTTAGACAAATTGACATGGTATACTTTTCAACATGATTGGCTCACAATTTTTAAAAAAATTTGACCCCTGTACAAACTTTGTCATGGCCCTTCTCCTTAAAGCACCGTTTGTGGCACTTAAGAATTACGTTTCAGGGGGTTCTGTCAGTTGTCTACATATTGAATCATCAAACATTTTGTACTTGGATGTTGTTACAAATGTCTGCTAGCTTGGCTATTAGATCCACCTGAAGTGAATAAGTCGAAATCCGGCTTCTTTATGTCATAAGATGTTGATTTCGTAATTTCTGTCATGAATTCAAAGCATGGTTTTTAGGGCGGACGATTTCGATAGCAGGCAAGTTCAAAACAAGGTCTTCGGTTTTATATTGTACTTGTTTGTTCAATAACCTTCCAAACGTTCATCGGTAACGATTAGTGCATTTGAGAGAAAATTTGTATCCTAAAAAAAATCTCCAGGCACTTTAATGCACACAAGATTTACCTTATCATTTTGGGGGCTGCAAGCCCACATATCTTTTGTTTTTTAGATAAAACCAAATGGCATATATTTCTGGCTCCAACCATATTACAAAAATTAAGAGCATGGTGCCATAAGATCCCCACAATGGATCCAATTTGAAACAATTTAAACGCCACCATCAGTGGTTCCTAAATCCGCAAAATAAAAAAAATCATCAAAAAATCAGATTTTTGCAAGCTTGTAACAAGCTAAGGTGTCCTAACATACCCTGCAAATGATTAAGACCAAAATCAACCTCATAAGCGACAAAATCAGATATATGGTCACTACTGTCCGCACGGGCACTAAAATAAAACACATTAATTAAACAGAGATTGAGATCTTTGAAAAAAAAATGCTTGTTTTTCTTCTTTTCTGTCAATTTTATTTAGAAATGATAACTTATGACAATTCTACAGACCTTTCCTGCAATTTTAAGCTATTACTAAAAAATTCCAATATTTAAACACCTTTCAGGTGGATCCCTGATAGTGTCATTAACTATGAGGTAGTGGTGCAGGTGTTTTGGTTTCCACAGGCATAAAGTTGTGTTTTCATTTGTTGTCATAAAATCAATATATAAAACTTTGTGGGGGACAATCATCACCTGGCTCTGGCCTTCTGTTGTGCCCCCTGTCACCAATCATATGTAACTATAACTGTCAATATTTGGGGCTTTTCGGTCACTTTTTTGTGACTTAAAACCCAGTAATTTTACTGTCACCCAATGCTGCTTTGTCAATGTACCAATGTTATTTGCTTTTTAATTATTAACAACCTTGAGTACAACCTAACCAAAAAATAATGTTTTCACTTTTCTGTATAGTTATTTTGCCATGGGGGGGGGGGGGGCGGGGCAAAAAATTAATTTTGGTCACATGTGTGACCTTCTGATGGAAAATGAAATTGAAAGTGGAAGTCAGAAAAAATAACCAACTACAAACACCACTCATTCTTTGACGGCACATTTAATAATTCTTAGTAAATACAGAAAAAATACCAGTACCAAATTTCTAAATTTGTATTTCAAAAATATTCTTTTTTGAAAATGGTCAAGTATGGTACTAGCTAGGGCAGTCTGTAATGCCCAAAAAACTGTTCACTAAAACCTTACTCTTCACTTCCAACCAACCCTACCCACAACCTAACCTCCAACTCAATTCCACTGCACCCCACTGTCCTCATTTTTTATGTAAAGTCAATATTGTTATATTCCCCTTTCAAACACTACCAAACAGTGAATGATTTACTTTTGCTTCAATATTTCCAGCAAAAATCTGCATCACTTCAGGGTGTTCTAAATATTTGACAGTATAATATTGAACCACGTAATGTGGACATTTCTCGTACATGAGTTTCCTTTGTCGGAGGGGTAGGAGGTTGGGAGAAAATACTTAAGGCAATCTTGAAAGCTGACTCACTAGGCGACTGATTGCATTAGGCTTAGACAAGATAAAAACCTTTTTCCCATCGGGAGGAATTATTACTGTCGCAGACTTTGTGGTTGATAGGGCATGGTGAGCAGTGGGTGTTACAAACAGAATCAGTGTCGCCAGTTGAAATCATTGTTCAGTAGATGGTTCTATCTGGATTTAGTTGATTTTTATTTTTTTATAGAAAGGAAACCACTCTTTATAGTTTGGTGTCTGTGTGTATTTATGTACATATGTGGATAGCAATTGTGTCAAATGGAATTGAGAGCCTGTCAGACATGTGGTGCCATATTTCTTATTTCCATATCACAAGAACAAAAAAACATATAGCGCGGAAGCTAGCACACATTTGTAACACATCTCGAGTACAAAAGGTTTGAATGATTAAATATGTAGACAGCCTAACAGGGACCCCTAAAAAGTGCTGCAAATGGTGCCTAAATTAAAGAAGTGGGGGTCTAAACAAAGAATACACAGATTATTTGTCTAACCATAAGGATTCCAAAAAGGTATAGTTTGTACTCTCTGCAACCTACAGTTTTGGCATTATAGGGTAAAAACAGAAGATAAATAAAAAGGCTGTTTTTTTGGTACAGGGGTCAAACCTTCGATTTGGATAAAAATGGTGCAAATTATTAATGGAACTCATAGGATTAAAATAAGGAATAGTTTTGAGTGTCTTAGGTAGGGGGAAACAAGGTCAGGCCCTATTATGCAATGGACACTGACCTTGAAATTTGGTTAAAGGCAGGCTTTTAAAGTTGGTCTTTTTTTTTGGCAAATTACTTTTTAATCACCCAAACCTCTGTAACAAATTTGCAAATTGTTTTGACTACTATACTCATATTTTTATTCAAGATCAATTCAATCCATTCTTTTGCCCAAAAACTGCTCATTTTACATGCGTTTTACATAATTTACCTTTTGCAAATCCCCAAAATGCCAAATTTTGTTAAATTGGACTTATAAAACCATTTTTTTTTGTCATCTTGTATTTTAAAATAAAAATTAGTGCATTTCCCCTGTGTGTGACCTTTGGCCTCATATTTCTTCTGTGCTCAGGTCATTGGTCATTTTTACCAAATTTGGTGGTCGTAGGGCATTTCTACACAAATTGACCTCTAGATGACCTTTGACCTTTTGGGTCACTCTGAAACCCTAATAGCAAATGTCAGACAGTCCTGCCCTACCTTCATGCAAAATATCAGCCCCATATGTCAAAGCATAACAAAATGCATAGCTGGACAGATAGACAAATAGAGCAATGATTTTAAATTGACTTGTAGATGACCTTTGGGGTCACTTTGAAACCCTGATAACAAACGTCGTACAGTCCTCCCCTACCTTCATGCAAAATACCAGCCCCATATGTCAAAGCATGCATATGTCAACGAAATGCTAGGCTGGACAGACAGACAGGCAGACAGATCTCAGCTGTAAAATCTAAATCGTATCCATAAATATCTGGATACTGAGACGTGTCACAATTGTCCGCACTTTCATTTTATTAGATTATTGCAACTCGCATGTATGATATTGATAAGAAATATCTAAAACCGTCTTCAAGTTCTTCAGAATAAATCAGCTTGCCTCATTTTCAAACAACCCAGTCACACTCATGTTGCTCCATTTCTGGATTCCCTCCATTGGTTACCAATCAATTACAGGATACATTTCAAAATACTCCTTCAGACTTTTAAAGCTGTGTATTCCAAATCTCCTGATTACCTTTCTTCATATTTTCAGCCTCGTACTCATTAGTCCACTTACACACTTCGCTCAGATAGATTCTGCAATCTCCTTTGGTATTCCTCAATTCCAAAAAGAAAGCTTGTGATCATGCCTTTTCTATTGCTGGGCCTCACCTTTGGAATGAGTTACCTACCAACATCCATGGTCTTGATAGTTTATCAGCCTTTAAAAGTCTTCTTAAAGGTGCATTTCGTGATCCATAGCCTCGTCCCCCCGACGTACCTAAAAAAAAGTTGAGATTTTTATATCATCTGATCTGATCATCTTAGTAATCCATGTGTACCTAATCTTACGTGCAAATTTGGCCGCAATTTAGCAATTTTGTATTTTCTGTCCATAAAGGGACAGAAATTAAAGCAAAGTGGCCTATGGGGCCGTGGGAAACAAGCAATTGCTCATAACACAAAACCGCAAGATCGGAATCAAATCATATTTTGTGAATAAGCTTTTCTTAAGGATATCTAGTGAACAATGTATAAAACAGAAGGTGCTGGAATCACGAAATGCACCTTTAAGTCACATCTTTTTCCTAGCTCTTAGTGTCTCTTGCTTTTTCCTGTCAGTGCCTTGCCTACTTTGTAAAAGGCGCTCTATAAGTCTCATTATTATTATTATTATTTTTAATAGTATATAGATAGGCCTCAAATGCTCAAATTCTCTCAAACTTAAAGCAAAAATTTCTGGAAAAGTTTGTCAAATGACCTCGGTCAAAATTTCATTTAAACAAATTTGCAAATGTCTTGGAGAAAGTTGTAAACATAAAAGCCAAGATTTTGTCTGTGGATAATAAACATATATATAGTTACAAAAAAAGGGTATAGATTTGAGTTCAATGAAGTTACCTTCATTAATACCATCCCAAGCCACCATGACTGTAAGTAAATTTTGGGCATCAAGAAAGAGTAGTATTTGACACTGACATTGAATTATCTCCTCAGAACAACAAAATTGTGAGCATTATGGAGAGACATCGATTGATATGAAATTACCCATCCAGATAATAACACCAGAGTGTAAGGTAAATGCTGAGAGGCTTTCTATCATAAAAAAATACTCTTGTCTGACAAGAATTAGCATTATGAGGTGTATCCTATTTCAGTAAGATTTTCCCTTAAGGACAATAAACATTTGATTTATAGTTATTTATGCTCTAATGGAACTTGTTGTGAACATTATCAACATTAGTTGGGGGAGTGGGCGGTTGCTTAGTTTCACCACATTGACTTAAGCCGAGTAGCTTAAAATCAATACAATTTGCTTCTGTCTATGTAGCTAATAATTCTCAAGTGCCAATTTGAAGTGGCATTATTTTGTGTGTCCGGAAGTCAGTCTGTCGTTTCTGCATTTGCTAAACCGGCTAAATACGTACTGTGCCGTCTTAAGGTTGGCTCGAGATTGCATTTTCAATTATTCAAAGGTTCAAATACAAATGCGGTCTCGTTAGCAGAAAATGCATTGAAAAACCACACGGCTTATGCAATGCAACTGCCTCGTTCATCGTTTGGTAAAAATGGATACCCCCTGGTTATTAGAAACGAGGGTCTAGTATTTATCAGTCTGGCTGCAAGCATGAATTGTTAATAATGGAAGACGTTTTTTTATCTGTTGAACTAGATTATATCGGGGAAAAAAGTGGAGATGATGTATTCCCATGGATGACTGTAAGGATGATGGTAATACCAGCTGGAGATTAACATTCAGTAATCATATCGTCACGAGTCTTCCAAACAGGCCAATCGACCATTTTGGCGAAATTGAGTTTTTTGCATATTATGATACTATATCACAAGCTCTTTTCATATACCAAATATTGAGCAAAAATAACATTCCAATTTTTAGATATAATAGATTTTCACTTTTGGAAATCATACCCAAACGCCAAATGAAGGTCTTGTAAACAGACCAATCTGCATTCGTCTGTTTGCTGTACCTGAAAACCACCGTATGACAGCTTATAAAGTGACCTATCGATCAATGGGATATTACGAGATTCATCTCCTTTCTCGATCAACACTGGGTGGCCTATAGAAGTCTGGTCGAAGTTATATTAGTACAATGTGTGTAGCTGTATCTGAGACAATTTTGCCACACTAAAAATATAAATTTTTGCAGTATTTTACTGACAAAAATTCTGCCAAATAATTACTGTGAAAATTACAGTATACTGTGAAAATTGATTCAATCAAAACACTGAAATATATAAATATATATTTGGCGAGTTATTACAGAGATTGTGAATGTGTTGAAAATAAAAAGCACTGAAGAACACACTAACTTAGGCCTATCCACAAATGTCAACCAAAATTTTACGGTGCATATAAGTCTATAAATTTTTAATCTTGATAGTATGGCCTTCACCTCAAAACCCTATCTGTAAAGTTTCGCGCTGATATTTCATCCCGTTTTAAATGAGAGCTAAAAACATTTTTTGTAATCCCCATAGAGTACTATTTAAAACAAATATTGGTCGACCAAAATGGGACATATTTTCGCTCATAACATCCAAACCAAACATCCTTTAGCCCTAATATTTCACAGGGTAAATGAGAAAAATAGTAGCTTCTGATAACCAAAATTATGACAACTTCGGTTAAAATCTGGGGTCCCTGGGGACGAGGCTATTAGCGATCAGACCATGGACCTTTAATTTTGGTAAAACATAATGCATTAAGGTGACGAAAATAAAACCTGTTTTACGGGCCCGACCGACCCTGATTTGTCCAGTTTTGCCAACATTTTTTTTTTAAGTTTTTCCAAAAATCATGTAAAATCAGCCTGTTTTTAGCTCAAATTTATCAATTTTGGCTATTTTTTTAGAAAATTTTGCTTGTAAAATTTTTTCATTTTTTCTCCTGATTTTTCAAGTTCAAGGTTTATTAAAAAATATACGGTATTCGCAGCTAAAAAGCTGAATTGCTACACATATGTACATTGTATAAAACTACCCTTATATCTTATATTATAAAATTTCATCTTTATATCTTTTACTAATAAAACAACATCCAAAACATCTAAACACAATCTCAAATCAAAATTCCACACACATGCACACACCCACCCACCCACATCCATACCCAAACACCCACACCTACCCTCCCCCCACACACACACACCCTCATCCAGGGACACACAAACATACTCACACAACACAACTACCCTTGACACTACCACAAACACCCACATAGCACCACAAAAAAGCAAACGTGCACAATAAAAAAAATTAATTCAATCAATAAACAATATTAACATAATTCATAATTTTACCAGAAAAACAGATGAAGTGCTGAGCAAGCACTTATTTTTGTGATTGGTACCGATTCCATATTTTAATCATATATGGTATTGCACTCTGGGCATATCTGTCGGTGCGTGCTCTAGGCACTGATAGCTCACGGGAATTTTCGTAGGGAAGCATTGGTCTCTTCCCATCTTGATTTTGGGAACCAATGTCTAAATTCTTTAGATTCCATGATAGACTTTGCAAAGTCTAAGCAAATCGTTTCACAACGTTCTTTCAAATCAGAGATATTACAAATTCTGAGGGCATCTTGGTAATATGTATCTGCGGCCAGAGGATGATTTCTACACGCCCTCTTCTGAATCGCTCTAAGAAAGATGTTGATTTTGTGTAATACCTGAATGCCACACACCTGGACGGCGTATTCCAGAAGGGGCGGATAAAACCACATGACTTTTATTTAGATCTTCGATTGGTAAACCAAAACTTTCAGTATACTGAGCATAAGAGTCTAACCACGTGCACGCTACTGATGTCCTAATGGTGACGTCCCACTGGAGATTCTTCGCGATTTAACTCCTAGATCTTACCATGTCGTGCTTTGCAGATCTTGATCGCACAAGCGCAAAGAGGTTAACACTGGTGGATCACGAACAAAAGTAACATCCATAACATCCACTTGGCAGGATTTAAGGATTCATATTATTTTTTCTCTTCCTGGCCCCATGTCCAAACTTTATCCAGATCCTGCTGGATAGTGCTATTCGTGATGAACATCAAGAGTTCTCCTCTACATTGTTAAATCATCTACCTATTTAAGAGCATTTTGTTATGGTGGTTTATGACAACAGCATCATTTACAATCACTAAAAAATTAGAAGGCCCATCCAATGTACTTGAGGTCCACTCCCATTAATTCATCTCCAACAGAGATGGTGTTTACGATTCTGACGCACTTTCCTGTTTGACCAAAACCTGCAAATCCACGGTACTACAGATGGTCTAGCACCCACGAGAGCAGCTTGGGAATTGCAATATTGTGATCCACGCGATCAAAGGCTTTACTAAAATCAGTTATGAAAACGAGAAGACTTTTTGGTTGATCAGCGTTTTTCAATTATGTTATTTATTTTTCAGATTTTTGCTATTTTAGGCCATAGTTTCGACCCAGAAGAAAAACAAATTTAAAAAAAATCGCCCGACCGACCGACCCTACGCGAAAGGTCCGCCCTCTCGCCCGTAAAACCTTTTTTTTGTCGTCGCCTAAAAACTGTAACATATAAAGTGAATTTGGATGGAACTATAACAGCTGTATTTAATGGGTTTTTGTGGGCAGAATTGGCTTGCCAGTGTTTTCTTAAAGATTTACATACAAGTATTTTTCCTGTAAATAACCATAATTGAAAATCCATATAGTGGGCGACATAATGTTGATATAATTCAAAGTTCAAATAGGAGCGCTCTTATAAATTTAGTCGTAAGGAGGCCGGGAAAATTGGACAAAAAGTCTTTTGCTTGATTTTTAAATTACGCCATTATTGTCTTTTTCGGATCCTTTTTATTGTAGTCCACGTTATTTCGTCAAATAAAGATCATGTTAGTAGTTGTAATAAGTTTCAATAAAAATATGCATTTTTAGAGCTGTGTTCTTTTACTAGACGTAGATTGTAGGATGTCTTGACTGTCTAAGCGACGATCCAGGAGCTGAGCGCCGGCCAAAAAGGAGCCTTCAGTTTGAATTCGCGCCAGTGAGGTTTACTTTTATATTTTTTTTAATTGTTTTTTAAGATATAACATACGTTTCATGAGAATAATTTCACATATACCCTTATTTCATTTGAAAATGCTAACACAACCATACATTAATCTAAGTTACGGTAAATTTTGCAAAAAATATAGCAATTATCTCAGTTTACACCTGTTGCTGGAAATTTTGATTTTTGAAAGCTGTAATTAAGTAAAAAAAGATTCAAATCAGCTATGTAAGTAATTAATAATTAACACCAACAATACACTTTATAACACCAGAAAGGTCACAAACGTCAAACAACACTAATGTGTAACTTATTTTCACCTTGCAATTTTTTTAAGATAGTTTTCAAAAACTTCTTGTTGAAAGCCCTTTCCCACGTTTTGGTATGATATTGTTCATTTAATTTGCAATATAAAAATTATTGAAAGGAAGTAATGCATCTAAATTCAATATTCTATATATTCCCTGTATATAAGGTGCATAGTATCATGGTTAGGTATTTGGGTTAATATCAGAGGGTCCCTGTTCGATTCTCTCAGTAGATAGTCTTTACTTATAAATTTACGTACATGATTAATTTACCAGCCAAATTAAGATCATAATGATATGTAAAACGAGTAGCTCAAAATCTTTTTCTGTTTTTCCCCTTTTTCTTTTTCTTTGCTAATTTCCCCCCATACCCTACTATAATTATTTTGAGTTTCAAGTACTTATTGATTATTAATTTAAACTAACTGATATTTTCTCTGTGTACTTACCAAATAGCGGCAATACGCAATGTGATTTTGAGTAACCACTGCAAAACATAGGGGTGGGTAAAATCAACACCTTTGGTGTTATTTTAAGTTTTTTGGAGTGCATGTAGAAAATTAATTATGCCAGTATCAGCCATCATTAAATACATGATTAATGGTACGTACATTACAAGAATTACCCATGAAATTACCTCAATATCATTGAATGCAACCCGATTCCACTTCAATTTATTGAGTAGATAAGGAAATTATTTTCCTTTCATTCCAATAACGGAAGATGTTTAATATGAGAAAATTATCATTCTGCATTTCAATAATCCACTTTGGAATAATCAAGAAATTTTGGCAAGTGAATTTAAATTAAACGTAGAAGTCCTTTGAAAATATAATTACCCATTAGCACCGCAGTAGAAATGCCTGCAAACTGCCATCTTACCTCAAAAAAGGTTTATTTTTTACTCATAGAACGTTTTCAACTATACTGTAAGAGTCGGTGACTCCAAAGGGTGGAAACATACGCCAATGGTCGTTTGATGACAAAAATAATAATATCATTTTCAATTTACACAATAGACAACTCGACGTCGTTGTTTTAACGATTTTTTAAACCCTCATTTGCATTATGCCAATATACTCTTCGCTAAAGTTTTCGTTATTGAGAATTATACTTTTCCGTCCGAACGCCTCGTAAAATTAATACAATATAATGACTTATATTAAGATAAACTTTCTTTTTTTTGATAAAATAGGGATATTTGATTCCGTTTACTCTGCAAAAAGTATCAAACGATACACCCTCAAGCAATAAACAGATAATCACTATTTCTTCCACTTGACGTTTATTGGAAGTTAATATGTCCAGTAATTCACCAAACCCAGGGTTTCAAAACGTAATATACACTTTGATGTCCTTAGTGTACCTATACACATGTAGGCCGATGCTGTAAATTTGGAAATCCAGCAAAATACTGTAAATTTTCTGTCCAATTTACCATGCGTATAAAACGACTACACTGGAGCTTTTATTCGATTTTTTTCGAGTATCAACATTATCGTACTAATTATTATTATGATGTTCAATGCATACTATTAAGTACTAAGGTTTACAGGAAAAATTACTACACATTTTACAAGAAAATTCTGGCAAGCAATTCTGCTACCAAAACCCCGTAAAATACAGCTTAAATTACAGGTTTCCATTCAAATTAAGATAATTATAGCTTGATATATATTTTACATTAAGTATTAAGTTTGATTAATAATCAATTCTAATTTACAAATTTAAAAAAGAACCTCATCCGTCCTCTTTTCTAGCTTCATTGGCATATTTTTGCCTGTAAGAATGATGACGGCTAGAAAATCAACAAAGGCATAGTCATTCTAGCGCCCTCCGCAGGCAAAAGTATGTTTAACAGTGTCAATACCACCGTCTGGGGCGATCGATCGACTTCTTTTTGAGTACTCCAACAGGCTAAATGCGCATTCGTCTCCTATGACATAGAAACAGATGACGTTTTCTTAGTTTTTGCAAACAGACAATCACTTTATACTTAAATTCGACAAGAAAACAAAGGATAATTTAATTGAAAGCGTGCTCAAATGAAGAACGTTGCAATGTCCAATATGTACACATAAATAATTTTCCTAAAAATGTGCAACATTTTAGATATGCAAGTTCATAATTCGCTAAAACTTCAATCGCCGATATCTCGAATGTGACTTTTTGTTCGATTGGCCTGTTTTGGAATATTGTGACTATATGATGAACACAGTTGGGCAGACAACAAGTTCTTAGCATAGATGGATAGTTCCGTACATTTGCCTAGGATTTTGCCAACCTATAGAAAATTCATTGTTTTATTGGATTTGTTCTTTTTTAAAGGGGTACTTTTTTCGGTCAGTCAGGTTTGTTCTGTCAGGTCGGTTCAGGTTTCTCTGTCATGTCAGGTCAGTGGTTTCTTCTTCAGGTCATGTTTCTTTGAGGGCCCTGCCTACGGTATCCTGGTAACTCAGGACTACCTGTCAGAGGGCCGAGTTGCCGGCGGCTAAACCGTCACCCCCCCATCGGGTTTAAGGAAATCTGATGTAGAGGGTAGCTGTTACCCTGGTAGAATGAAAAAAGATGAACCTACAAGGGGTGTCAAGCTCTGGAAGAGCTAATGGTGGCCATCCAGCCATGCTGCCTTGCATTGTGGCGTGGTTTTGCCCAAATGCTGGCCCCCACCAGAAAACTGTGAATTGTAATACGGAGGTTGTCGGTTCCAATCCGGCCAAGTGCGCATGGGTTTTTCCAACACTTGCGTGCACTGGCCATTTCACATCATATAGTCAAAATTCAAATTCCCTCCAAAATAATTACATTAAAATAAAGAATTCAATCACGCATGGGAAACACGGTCTTTTATTTCATTCTATTGTGTTGTAATTACACGCAACATTCATTCACTGAAAATAAATTCATCACAAATGGAAAAGTAAAATGATGTAAAGAAAGAGAACTAATTAAATGACAGAATTACCTTAGTAAAGCATTTACCAGATTTTGTTCCAACCTGCTAACTTAGCAAAACTTAGCAAAACTGTTCTTTTATGTTTTCAAAGAATTTTTAGCAATTTGTTTTTAGTTTTGCAGTAACAAAATGTTTATTTCATTTACTAGTGGGGGAAAATATTTTTGTCATATCTTAACCCCTCACATGACCCCCGACATGACTCCTGTATGGACTAAAAAGAAAAAGATGTGTTTAGTGACCTGTATTAGTCATTCAGTTTCAAACTCAATCCTGTTTCCATGATGCTGAGGAGACAAGTAACAACTTAGGACAGATTAGGACAGTCAGTGGGTTTTCACTCTACTACTTTTGTTAAAACTGACTGTGATGTTTACCATGGGGTAATGCACATTTACCGGTATGGCCTTCTGTTACACAGCATGACCAAGCAAAGGACACAAAGGGTTTCTTTTCTTGATGTCTTTATTATAGAGAGTACCATTCTGATGAAAGTTACTGATTTATTTTATTTAAGCCTTTTCATCTTGATTGAATGACCAGGCGCGGATCCAGGGAGGGGGGCGCGCGCGCCCATCCGCCCGAAAATCTTTCTGCAAACTCTTGCAAATCAGCCCATTTTTGGAGCTTTTGGACAAGTTTCAGACTTTCATCCCCCGTTATTTTTGACGTTTTTCAAATCCTGATCCGCCACTGATGACCTTGCCCCAAACCCCATTGGTAATATTTTTGCCGCTGATGATCTGATTCTGTTTCAATGGAAGAAACTTGTGATTTTGTAATCCCCTTAGAGTTCTGTGTAAAATTAATATGGGGGTGACCAAAAGGGGCCACATTTTTCACTCATAACATCCAAATCAAAACATCCTAAAGCCCTAAGATTTTTACAGGGTAACATAGAGAGATATTAGCTTTCTTCAGACACCAAAAATCTTAACCAAACCACTTGCTCGTAAAATCCGGGTTCTGGGTAGGGACACTATTAGGGCCATGGCCATTACCCCATAAGTTTCATACAAATTCAATCAGAACAGAATACCTGATAATCCTAGCAATTCCTTCCATGTGATTTGAAAACCGAGCATTGACCTTTTTTGGCATCCGAGGTAAAGACACCATTCCACGTGTAGTGGTCCAAAAGTGTGAGCAAGGTTTTTGTGCCTATTTGAACGGTATTTCTACCATTCTTTACAGTTGCTTTAGTAAGATACATTACAAAATTGATATTCTGGACAAGATTGAGACAAAGGGAAGGCCGTTGTTGCCATCAGCATGAGTTAACGGCATCACGTTCCCGTTTTGAAGTCGGGCATTAATTTCTCATTAGCCTTTGGGGGGGGAAAACCAAAAAACAAAAAAAAAAAAAAATTGATTTCCAGCAAATTAAATACAACTTACAACGGCATCTAATCGCCACTTTGTCCCTTGTGGGGTACCCGAGCCCAACACGTAGGCATCACCTATTCTACTGTTTGATGTTAATTCCAATGTGGTTTTAGGTTAACCTTCCTGCAAGCTTAACTTCATGAGCACACCCGCTGGTGGTTAGAGAATTTCTGATTGGCTTATTATATCATGTTCCTTTCAATAACAGTTGAATTACCGTCCATATTTTATTTTTTACTGATTCACTATCTATTCGTATGACCTTGAGGGATAGAGTGTGTCATCCCTATGTGCTGAAATGTTTGGGGAGATACTTCAAATTTGCGCAACTGCACAAAGTCTGTTGTCTTAGCTTGGATCCCAGCACCATTGGTACTTCACGGCAATGGTAGTTGATGTATTGGCGAAAGACGCCCTTAATATGACTTAACAAACATTGAGATCCCCCTTTTGCAATTTATTAAAGGCTTCCTTAATAGCTATAATCAGAAACATGTGGCAAATACTGTGGGAATCGATTTCCTAATAAAAAATGCAAAATCATTTGCAACCCAACTGTTGGAGCTGTAGGGCAGTTCAGGTTTGATTGGACTTATAGTAGATTCCAATTGATGGTACAGTTATGGGTGGGTGTGGACTTCGTCCATTACTCAAAATAAAGGGACAGAAATACCCAAAAATCGTCGTTTCTTCCTCGGCAATACAAAAGAGATCAGAATTGAAAGCAACGGCAACTCCAATAAAGTTTAACTCTGTTCGCCAGTCCCCACTGATTCTGCAGTGTCTTAAACACGTTAAAGTACCATAGCACTATGCTTGGTGCCAAAATGGTCAAAGTCGCCCATTTCAGTTTAACGTGGAACTGGATGTTTTATTTCATTTTTCTTCTTTTACTTTTTCAGAAGTATTAAAGTGATGATGATTATGATGATGATGGTATTTTAGTAGCAAGTTCAAACTTTGCCCATAAATTTTCCATCAGATACTTCTCTTTTCATGTCTGTCTTGTCTTGTCTTGTTACTGCCCACGCCCTTAGTGGGGCCAACCGGACAGACTCTGGTACCTAGAAAAGGAGCGGGTGTAGTCAGGTAACAGACCCGGGATGATCCCCTACTCTTTTCGATAAGCTCTACAACCTTTTTATCGGGCTCAGATTGACTCCTCTGACACAGGGGACCAACAGCTTTACAGACTCTCCGAACCATGAGGCGCCGGCACCCATTGCATATACCTGCCATTATACTCATGGTGGGAGCGAGGAGAATTCCATATTCACACTACATAAATGCTGCGTGATTATGCAATTTCCGACGTTATAGGAACTATTTGAGTATGACCAAGCAACCGACTCTTGCGGGGGCCGAACCCCCCCCCACAAGGCCGCTTGGCGATCTTATACCATGCCGACGGTTCAGCGCCTTGACCGCTCGGCCACCTGCGCACTAATTCTCCTTTAAAAAAGCCTTCATATTTACGACAAGTGTGCTCGCACATCTGAGCTTTAGCCTTATAGGAGGTTGATGGAGGATAAATAGTAGGTCTCTTCGCTTTCGATACAGTGCACTGATATTACTGATATTTAATGTGATGTAAAAGTTGTCATGCTGACATGATTGACGCATGGTTTTTACTTAGAGGCGAGCCAATCCCTTGCTTTGTTCCTTGTGATTGTGCTCTTTCTGTAAAACACATACTTGTTGAATGCGTGGACTATGCGCTTATACATAGAAATATTATAATGCCCCATATTTGAAAACATTTCAAGATATAAAGCCTCTTCAGGCAATAAATTTCCTGAAGCAGGCTGATTTATAAATATTGTTATCATAAGGACACATACATGAGTGGTGCTGTTTGGATGCTGCTTCACTGCATCTGATTTGATCATTTTTGTGTCGTCTGCAAGAATTGCAGAAGGCACATAGGCATTACTCTGGTCATATGTCTGTGTGTGTATCTGTGGAATTTGTAATAGAATAATTATCGGGATCCTGATAATTCACGGCTGCTGGAAATGCCTTCCAATATGGAAATAGCCGGGAAAAGCGCCATCTAGATCTACCCTCATCTTATGTTTATTGTTCAGCAAGTCAAGTTAGAGGTCATTTTCTTGAGGTGGCACTATTTCATCATGGACGGACCTAAACTTAGCATTTCCAGCTCTGCCGTTAAGTACAATCTGGGATCCCCAATTCTAATACAAAAATCGCTCATTTTATGATAATACGCATTTTTTGAGCATTCTCGTTCGCAGGTGTAGTTTTCTAGACAATTACCAACATAGCTGTGGCAAAATATCAAATTTTGAAAATTGGGGGCGCTCTTCAAAAAATGTGCTAATATTCTTTAATATCATTATCTGCCTGTTAACCATGTACACAAGATGAAAGAAAGGAACGACATCACAAAATAAACAAAACACCTTTGCATACAAGTGACGTAGATTGACTGCAGCTAGAAACCAGGACACTTTGCACTTACTACAGAGCAGGGGAAGTGAAAGATTAAAGTGCCCAGAGGAGGAAGAGAGGATTAAATTGAAGTGGAGATATTACTCCTAGCCAGCCAGCGGCTAGCCCGGCCTAGGTTTGCTCGGCTTTCCACATTAATGTGAAGTGACCAGTGGTGTAATCAACGATGACCGAGTTTGCCGTGATAATCTTTCACGTGGGTAGTAGCCTGTTAATGATGATGTGATGTGACAGTCGGCGGTTGGGTTTAACCCCATGAGTACCTGACGATTGGTCGTAATGAACTTGCGTGACTGTTTTAGAGCCAATCACAAAATGGTAACAATGGCGGTTGAGCTGAAGAGGACTAGGCTTAAATAAATGGAAGCTGCATTTCAATTGGCTTATTGGAATACATATAGGAAGTGACTAACCAATCATAAAGGCTGTGTGCAAGACGGGAAATGAATCAAGGGTTAAGTATGTGAGGCTTTGTAACATAACACTATTATTATTGTGGCTGTCATAAAGCCGAAATGTGATTTTTATGTCTTTATTATTATTATAGAAAAGGATCTCCCAAGACCACCTCTAAATGAATCAATAATACAATGCTTCACAATGTCATGCAGTAATGTCATTGTCGTAAGTAAGTACCTAAACTTCGTGGTATAAAAAGAAGCTAATAGATGGAAAGACAACATACAGACAGACAAAAATATTCAAAGATAAAATAGAAAAAACAGAAAACCTGACTCACAACATTGAACAGTTCATACATTTACGCAAAATTGGATCCAATTCATTTTAATGTGATTCAAAAATGCTTCTTAAAAGGAAGCCATCGATTTGACTCGAGAGGAACTTCCCCTCCTAAAAAGACAATGGAAATTAGAAGAGGAGGTGCAATAGGCTGTCCCAACTTACAAATTTATTTATTTATTTATGTATTTGTTTTATTTATTTCAGGTATTTATTTATTTAGGTATTTATTTCAGTATTTCAGGTATTATTTCATGTCAGGGTATTTATATTATTCAGCAGGTATTTATTTATTTATTTATGTATTTCAGGTATTTTGAAATTAATGAACAGTATTCAACACTAACCTTAAAATTTAATGACTGAAATCTGTTCTTTTGAGCGCATTGTCCAAAAAAAATCAACTGAAAATGCACTGCATTGATGGATTTTTAGTCCAATATACTCAAAAGAAGCAAGTCCACCTCCTTAACTCTATGTTTCTTCAGTTTTTCATATTGAAACGTATGCATGAACCCCTTTAGGGGTGATGCATCATGAGCTCGTCAAAATGATGTGCATTCATTGATTTTTGTCAATGCACAAAAAACAATGTATCTGACTTTTAACCTTGTCATTCAAACAATAAGATAACCCATTTTTGTAAACAAATCATAAAAACAACAACAAAACAAGTAAAAAAAATAAATAGGTAAACACCCACTTGTGAATTAATTAATCTGATGGCGTGTGTACGTGCGGGACGTGTCAGAACAACACCGCGTACACAAAGTATCGTACGCAATGCGCGATGATAAACTTGATGCACAATTTATGGATTTTGCATTTGTAAGAGCTACGAGAACATACTCTAATGACCGGTACCCTGAAATTTTATTGAAATTGATCTAGAAGCTAAGTAAATGTTCTGTTATACTGCCTTTGATTCGATGGGCTCATTGCATCATAATAGCGCAGGACACAGCATGTTTTTTAAGAGGCTTCAATGGCACTAGGTTTTATCAACTCACTTAAAAAATAGGCTGGGGTGTATTTGCCCATTCACACAAATATGTGTGTAATATGTCCGGGTAATCGTTAAAACTTTTTGAGGGGGTCGTACTGTAGAACTGTTTAGTTTTTGAGCAACACCACTTTTGGAGTGGTCAAACAAAGCATACATAAAAAAGGTGGGTACCAGCTAGTACAATAAGACACACACACAGGAATGATTCAAAAGTGGGGAAGCCAGGCAGCACTGCTTGCCCACTTGCTATGGCCCTGTATGGGACCAAGGGTGCCCCTTTATAGCCAATGACCTGTGCATTGGAATTGCCTATCCATTCCAGTACCTCTGGTCTTTCTGTGCTCTTATAGGGAGAGCAAAATCATCTTATCACCCTAGGCTAATCCATATCCATAAACTACAAAAACACTATTTTTTTCTTCCGAGTGCAGCATCCATAACCATAAATTTGAGTTAACTTTGCCTTTTAAATAAATTCCTTAAGATGTTACCTGTAGTGGACAGAGTGGTGGTTAACCTACAAAAAATTCCATGTCTTCTTAATTTGCCCCTACATGCTCTCAATTTAACAGAGAAGGGTATGACTACTCTCAGTCAGCATTCATACATATATTTTCAGTTGGTGAATAGAAAATGTCCATTTGGTAGTCTATTGACTTATGCATGGATATTCCATCCAAGTTTCCGTATAACTCTTCAGCTATCATTTTAGAAATCAAGATCTAATTTAAAATGGTCAAGGATTACATGGCATCGGAAACCCACGAGAGGGACTTATCATTGGACGTTGATATGCGATATGAGGTTCGAGTGTGCTTTAACCGTAGACTGATATTTAACAAGAAGCCTCTTTTAGCTTCTGGGGCATTTCTGGTGTTATGGTGTATTAGACTCTGTAAAAGTAATTCCATTCATATCTTGCAAGTTACTTGCTTGTACATGTGTCATTGTAATGATATTTCAGGAGTGATCACTGCAGATAAGATTTGAGATGAATCGATACAATTGTTGCAATTCTTAAGAAATGATCAACAGTTTTTGGAGTTATTGTAAGTTTTGTACTTGCTGAATTATAGATTATATGACTACTTGGGTCTTTCAAAGATTCACGACCTACTAATAAGACACAACTCTAAGGTTTTCACAAGATACTCAATGCTATTTTGCCAACCTTTTTAATCAGCTTCTTTTTGATCCCCTGGCTTGAAAAGCAGAGGGGATATGCGAGGGTGGCGCTGTCTGTATGTATGTGTATGTGTGTGTGTTCCCGTTTGGTTAGGTTTTGGTTAGGTTTTTCTTTTTTGTGTCTCCTTCAAAAAGTGAGTCGGATTTAAACCAGACCGGGGTTCGATCAACAATATGGGTCCTTCAGATGTGGCTGGTATCAAAGGTCCCATGGCCAAGGTCCAATGTCCTCATATTGCCATGGGGATGATGCACATTTACTTGCAGTATTTTTTAAAGTTATATCTGAAAAAATGAGAGAAAAAGAAAAAAAGAAAAATAATCGGAAGGTTTTTCATCAAGAAGCTGGACATTGAATGCAGGCAAACCTTTGTAATCTCAAATTTTGAGTGTGAGTCCCTCACAAGCACCTTTTTTGATTAAACTCAGTACTCATCACAAATAAGAAAAAAATTTATATGCATTACACAGCGCCAGAATTCCTACTTGCATTGGTAAGCCTATGGAGCTCTCTCCTTGTCTACTACGGCAGCTACTGCACAGTACAGCACCTGGGCTTTGTTTGCGATGCAGTACTGCAAGGGCTTTCGCAGTACATTTAGTAGGTATACAGTTCTCCCTCTACAGTGCCACGTAATGGCTACCTTGTAGTTGCCCCTATTGGAGATAAAGTGATATGGTGTGGATAGTACCCGCAGTAGGCACACAGCTACCATGTATCTACCCCGCACAAGTACGACAACTGGCCATTTTGATTATAGACAAAATGAGGGCGACTATACACTTAGGTCTGGTGTTAGCGTTTGGTTATCAGTTTTTGAGGAAAATCACTATGAATTTGAATCCGGCATTGTCAAAAGCTGAGGCCAACCATCCTTTTTTTTCTTATTGTTAACAGTTTTCTCTTTATTTCCCCTCTGGCTCTTGAATGGCAGTGGCGTATCCTGGGGGGGCGGGGGTACTCATACAAAATGACCGTAAGGGGATGTGCCACAACATTGGTCTCGTTTTCAGCCTTCTTGGTATAATCCTGGCCACTTTTTATGCAATTTTGGTATAGCAATGGGTCCATTTGTTTCAAAATTTCTTCCAATTTGTTTGAAAATTAGTCAACTTTCTTGATCTAAGCCAACAATTTTTAAAAATTGTTGGAAAGTTAGTCCTCATTCTGAAGACAAAAGTTTTCCGCATTTGCTTAAAATGTCACATTTTAAAGACAAAATGGCATTTGTGTTTAAAATTGTCATTCCCACAACGAGCTTTGTCTTCACATTTTGTATAAAAGAGAGCCTTGTGTCCTTCCCCCATATGGTTCCTCCTAGTGAAAAATCATCCAAATTTAATGTTATATAAAGAGTGGGGGTTAAATAACATTATTTAAGACAGAATTCTGAACAGAAATGCATTTGTTGACAAGAAAAAGGTTATTAAATACTTATTCACATATTCAAATAAAAATATAAAACATACAGGAAAACTCAAATCCTTCTTTCAAACTTTCAAACCAACTTCCCGGTTCTCCTGTTATCATTATAATATCAGAAATAAAGTTTGCTTTGTAAGCAATGTTGACTTAGCATAGATATTCCTAGTTTTCAAATGTCCCCCCCCCCAATAACTCTCCAGTTTTGCTGAATTCAGAAAACAGGATCCAATTAGAAAATGTCATAGGTTCTGTGTGCATTGAAACCGCAAGAGGGACTTGAGCTTCAGTCATGGGATATTGGGACAATAATCTGCTTTGATATAATAAACAAGACTCTGCAGCCTTGTTCTTATCCAACCTTTTGTTTTATAATTGTAACAGTAATTTCTTATTCCTGTGTCGTTTTAAGGCTCTATGTGATTTGCTATAATCGGAAAAATAAAAAATCATCAAAAATCAGATTTTTTCATTTTTTTAACAAGAAAAGGCTATCCTAACATATACCCTACAAGTTGTAAGACCACAAGCAACTTAGGACAAAAATCAGGACATTTTAGTCAGTATTTCCGTATGCACACTCATTATTTACAACGTAATTAAATGAGATTAAGTATTTGAACAATGCTGTGTTTTGCCTTTTCTGTCAATTCTCAGTTGGAAAAAATAAGTTATATGAATTCTACTGACTTATCCTTCACGTTTAAAGACACATATCAGTGATTTGCTAAATCAGCCAATCAAAAAAATCATCAAAAATCAGATTTTGCAGTATGCAAACAGTAAGGTATCCTAACATACACTGCAAATGATAAGACCAGCAGAAGCAACCTAATAAGGACAGAATCGGAGATGTGAGATTTTAGTCCATTACTGTCGAACGGACACTTACTACAACACGTAATTGAATGGAGAATCGTATCTTGGAACACTGCCGTTTTCTTCCTTTTCTGTCAATTCTACACTGGAAAAGGTAACTTATGGAATTCTACAGACTTATCCTTCACTTTGAAGCTTTTCCTGCAAATTTCAAATATTTTTCAAATCACTGATAGTGTCTTTCTTTAAGTCAATGCCCTATATTCCTGTGCAAATTTTATGGAAATTGCACGTGATTGGGGGGGGGGGGAGGATTGAAAATATATGCGTTCTTAAACTGATTGCCTGCAATGGTCACTCCAATGGGGCCAAATGATGGTTATAAGACTGTAGCAGTAACCCCATTAGATTTGTTTGAATAATGGTAGGGCTTTAGCAGACTTTTGATAAGTGGCCCCAAATCCCAAATAGATAAAATGAGCATTGATGTTTAATGTGAACATAATATAATTATCAAAGACAAATTATTGTGATAGAAAAAGCTGTTGTGAACTGACAAGAACTCATGGTGTAGGGACTTGGGCCATTCCATTGGAATCTGCACTACTATGGAAGATTAAGTGAGGCTTTTGCTGTATAATGTTTCCACAGTTTAAGGTTCCACTTTAAGGCTGCCACATTTTAAGGCACTTCCATGATTAGGTTCCCCTTAGTAATGTTTCCCAAAGGTTATAGAAGGCTTCCACTGTTTAAAGCTTTCACGGTTTAGGCTTCCAATTGTTTTAAGCGTTCACTGTGTAATGCTTCCACAGGGTAAGAAGGCTTCCACGTTTTACAGCTCCCAATGTAGGTAGCTCACATGTAATAGCCCATTCAACCATCTCTAAAAATAAAATAAAATGCTCACAAAAAATATGAAAATAGCTGCCCATATAATAACTTACAAGAATAGAATTACTTTTGATTCCAAGAAGACGTTATATCTATTAAAAGGCATTACAACTACCAAAATTCGGGGAATATAAAGTTCTGTGGAAAATTTTGCAAAAGATTGGAAGATGACACACATAGGTACCATAGGAACCATTAAGTAGCTGTGCAATTTCCATTTATGTAATTGCCACTACAGCCACCACTGGTGTATTATGTAACTAAACATCCATGAAAGGACTGGCCCCAGGTCTCTGCTGACTAACTCAATGTAAAACAGACAGCAATATGCCACAACTTGGCCAAAAATATCATCTCCAACTGACATTTACCACGCAGCAAATGACTGTTTTGATTTTGTGCGTCGGAGTAAACAACTCTATCAAATATTATGCATTAATAAATATATTCCGTGACTGAGTGGTTGAGCTTCTGTTTACAAAAGAATTTCTCATCTTGTGGGCCGGTACTGAAGTTGGCAGATTCAATTGAAGCCATTTAACTCAGATTTTTCCTGCTAAAAGTTTTTAAGCCTGTCTCTAATATAAAGTGACTGTTTGTTAACAGATCCCCTGCAGGTTTTTCCTTGTTTCTAGTCTCAAAACCTGCAGAGCAAACTACCCAAGAAAGGTTCCATTCTATAGAATCATTTAAAGATGCCCCATACCGGGGCCAATTAAACAAAGGCAGTATTCAATTATACTGCTTTGTGGAATGCCATTTTTCTGAATTCAGCTTAAAGGAAATTTTAAAAATTAAATAGGTTAGGGTGTAGAAACTTCCCTCCATTGTGTGTGTCAGGAAGAAAGGGTTAAAGGTATTAACTAATACAGGGCAATGTGCAGGGTATGTTGTTTTTCGCCAGTTGTTGCTGTTCAAGTTGGCATAAGTCGGCCAGGTCAGGGCCTATTTTTTTTTGTAGGTGTGCATGTGGTTTGGTTTTGTTTAATGAAAGTCTAACAGATGCAAGCATATGGTGAGCATATATGGTGAAGTGATATATCATTGTTCAGATTGTCCATGAATATGATTTGAAATAATACATTGTACAAGTCATTGTATAATTCATTATACAGTGGTATTCCACATCTTGCAATTACAGGCCTTTGTTTTACAACAGCTTATCTGATATTACTTTTGGCATTGTGATGGGGCATTTGTGCAAGGTTTGTGGGCACCTTTGCTGAAAGGTTAAAGGTCATTCAGTGGGTCATCCAGCCAAGAACTGCAGTTTATGCTTGATGTTGGATAAAATATGAATATTGTTATAAAAATGCCTGTAAATAAGTGTAGTGCTAATATCCCATTTTGTGGACATAATCAAATGTTTGTTGTTTTGAGAATGGAGTTTGAAGATATAAATCTAATTCAAGTAAAACTATGCTGCAATGTACTGCATTGCACAGAGCCAGACCACATACAGCACTGCAAAGCACCAGACAACATAATTATTTTACTGTTGAAATGTTGAGTAAAGAGTTGCCCACCCTGGGAACTCTAACCAGATAATATTTAGGCACTAATTGACCCAACTTGAGTCATTTTTATTTATATGGGGTTGATAATTACACAATTATACAACTTGGGTAAAATGTGTATGGTACCCAACAAAAATGTATGTTACCCAGTGCTGGATAGAATTTTACTTAAAATTTTAATATCACCTTCATTGATTTTCTTCAAAATGTAAACAAACCATTGTTGTATTGTAAATTATTGTAGTTGGGTCTTGTAAATGACTACACAGAAAACATGTTTGTACAAAATTAAAAATATCAAAATATCTCATTATTCTTTGATAAAGACACAACTAAGTCTTGAATTTATTTGTCATTATTTTGCCACATGTTCATGTAATAATTCAGCTTATTTGCTTCTATTATGAGTGCTCACTGTTTTATAAATGGATATTTCTTGTTAATCTATTCTTAAAGGTACATTTCATAATCATATTTTTGTTCATGATTCACTTGATATCATCTAGAAAAGGTTATTTCCAAAATTTCAGTTGATTCTGATGTTGCGTTTTGATGTTATGAGCAAATTAGTTGTATTGTGCTGCCCTCTAGGCTGTTCTGTTGTAATTTGAGGTAAATCAGGGAGACGAGGCTATGGATTACAAAATGCCCCTTTAAACAACAAAGAAAACACCTTAACACTTGACCTGAAGGAAATATAAAGCAGCAAATTCCTCCTGGGAGTAAAGTGGACATTCCTCCTGAGTGCTTGGCATGGATTATTCAAAGGGTGCCTCCTGACCACTGACTCAGGAACTGACCAAGTGTGACCAATTAGTGACCTGTTAATTGCATGTCAATCACTTTGTTGACAACTCCTCCTTGGTGTATAAAAACTGCATCTTCTTGTCCCGGGGTTCTTGCCTAATCAGTCGCTTTAAAGATGACCCTCGCAAGAGTATCGAAAGGTCATCATCCGATATGGACTTCTCTAGGGAAAGATTAAATTTTACTCAAAGTAGCAAATTGTTAATTTTCATCACAGCAGGTGTTGGACTTATACACACTTGTCATCTTCCTTTGCATTCAATGGGGCTTGACCTTGTTTACCCCTTCCTTTGTTAAGCAAGCATTTAAGACACTCAAAATCATTCCTTATTTTACTCCTATGAGCTCCATCAATAATTTGCACCATTTCTTATCCAATTCAGAGCAACTTTGAAATATGACTCCTGTACAACTTAAAGTGACCCTTTTTATTGGTTTTGCTATTTTTAACCTCTAACTCCAAACCTTCAGGTTACAGATAGTACAAACTATACCCCTTTTGGAATCCTTATGGTCAGATAAATAACATGGTACATGGTATAGTTTTTGTGTCGTCTGCAAGAATTGCAGAAGGCGCATAGGGATCCAACATCATAGGGATTACTCTGTCGTATGTGTGGGTGTGTAGATGTGTGTGTCTGTGGTTAAAATTTACCCTTCAATATTTAATGCCGTATGAGTTCCGTAAGGGCTATCATGATGTAAATTGGTGAATGAAAAAGGAGGGGGCGGGGTAGGGTGACATGTTGGTGACATTCGTGACCTCATGTGACCTTTGGTCCCAGTCACAAACCACGACGGCAGACAGACGACCACAATGTATTTTTTTGTCTAGAACCCACCCCCTTCTTAAGGCAAAATTTAGGACATTTAGAAATCATGTTAGGGGTTTCTGTCAGACTTTCTACATATTAAGTCACTCAAGCTTGTTGTACTAGAGATGTGTTAAAAATTTCTGCTTGCTCATATGCTAAAACAAATCATATTTTGAAATCGCTGAGTTTACCTTTAAGGTAATAAGTGCTTTTGGAAGTAGTTCATACAAGCATCACTTGGCAGAAATAATTTTAAGCATTTCAAGGATTCCTGCAATAAAAAACTGAACAAAACAACTTTCAAAACAAGATGTGCGTCTTGAAAGAGGCTTGTTGTATTAAAGGGAAGATCCAATTTCAGTGTATAATGTTTCATCTTGATAGATGGCCCTCGCCCCAAAACCGCCATCGTAAAGTTTTGTGCCGATATTTTCAATTCCATTTTGATGTGAGACCTAAACACATGATTTAGTAAGCCATAAAGTACAGCGTGAACGTTTAATACTGGTCAAACCGAATGGGGGCATATTTTCATCATAAACTTCAAACCAAACACATCGATTCAGCTTCATAACTATGTATATGTGAGTACCAATCAAATCTTATTACATAAATATACGCATAACAAGACGCGGTTCATTGATATCTCACAAGGACCTCGAATTGTGAGTTCTCGCGCAACAATGACTCGCTTTTGTGACGTATCAAGACTACAGATCAAAAATTTGATAAAGGTTGGCCCTGAACATGGATAAAATTCCCTGACTGACCTGGCCAGCTAGCGGTGAATTCATAAGGGCAGCATGAGAGCCATGAATGAATATGAAATCACAGAAATGCACTTGACACTCCGTAAACTAACAAACATAGTCTAGTAACTGACACCAACGACGTAAAATCTTACTTAGCTCAAGCATGACTGCACCGGCAAAATCTAGCGGAGATATCGCCCCGGGTTACCCGGCACCGGGTCTGCTGTGAGAACGGCGATTTGCATTTGGGCATTGTATAGCGAGGTCACAGCGAGACGATTTCTCAGATCTCCAACTTGAGATGACCGCCATGAGAATTAAACTTGAACAATGGAACAATGCGTGGCAGTGATGCGCCATTATGTTTAAAGTAAAATGAGAGTCCCCTCCCCCCATTGCAACCAACGCAAAACACACAAACCGTATCTCCCACAAACATGACATCAACCATGTCAACGTCCCGTTGCAGTGTAAATTAGTGCATACAGTACCTTGGGGATCCCCTCGCAGGTATGACCTCTGAATATAAACACACGTACATGTTCACAGTCATGTTCATATAATGAAACAACGAGAAAAGCAAATCGAAGCCGAAATGGCGTGTTTTTTGTCAAGTTTATGATTCTTTTTGTTGTTCTTAAATGCAACAAGAGTGGAAGAACACTTCCACAGTGAGGTAAAAACCACAGAGGGCCGGGCTCTTGGGGCTCTTGTCTATGACATTGAACACCATGGTCATGCCAACGTTACTAGACTAGCGAAGTTAGAGTTCCCACCAAGGACCGTCTAGTAATCACTAAATCAGAGAAGATGGGACTCTCTGGGTTAATTTTTTCAGGTTAAAGTTTTTTTAAAAGTTCCGAAATTTGGTGATATTTTTCGATCTCAATCATCAGCTCTCTTTGAACACCAAACCCATGTAAGGCCGCATAAAAAAAATATTCCGTAGTCTCCTCCTCACTTTTTGCTCAATTAATTTAGGATTAGACTTTCAATCTCAGATGTCTCACCAACCCAGGTGAGGGCGCATAAAAAGTATTAGATGCTAGTAGCTATCCCTTCCCTCCTCACTTTTAGGATTTTTTAAAAATGTTTTAATCCTGAAATGGTTGACGGACGATGGCATAATTGTCAACCACCGTCATTACAGTCAATGTGATTTCAGAGACATACTAGGGGTCTATTCCACTGTAAAACCTTTAAAAATATTAATTTTTTTAATTTTTTTATTTTTTTTCTGATGCGGCGGGGAAGTTGGTGGAAATATCAATTTTCGGTGAAAAACGGTAATATTTTAGTGTATTTCGTAAAAAATAAGAACCGCTGGCCCTCCCTCCCTCACTTTTTTTTTCTCAAATTACAACAAGGTTTCAAGACTCAAGGCATACCATATTGCAATTTTGATGGAGCAAAATAAACAGTGAACTTGGGGTAGGGTATTCATGAAAAAGTTGGTTAATTGAAGTCATGTTTCAAAACATTAATTTTACCCTATAATGCCAATGCACGGCTGGCACATATTATTATTTTCATGTCATAGACTAAAATTTGTCAAGGTTGTTGATATGAATAATTGTTTAGTCTAGGACCTAGTTTTGGCTTCTGAGGTGATTTCATCGAAATTTATTGAATTTTGGACTGTGGACAGAAACTAAACGTTGCAATTGGTCTTCGATCGTTTTCCCCGTCCCACCAAAGGCAAATTCGAATTTCAGGATTTTTCTTGATTGATATTGTAAACCTACCGGTGATAAGACGTGGACCATGACTGGGGTCACGCAGCAAAGACATGTCAAATGAACCAACAACATTTTATGAACCAGCATCATGACCATAGCCTGCCCTAGCTAAGCCTATCCACATCCCATGTCATGTCAGCGTCAAATTACTGATAATCCCCTGGTCAGTGGTATCCAGAATACTAATAATCAGGCGCACACGTTAACACTTGGTTTAAAGACGTGTAGTACAACAAGCCTAAAGAATTTGAGATCCCACGCCATGGTAAAACATGCTAAAGGTAAGGCTAAGCCTAGCCATGTAAGCAGCTATCACATGGATCACGGCACGTCCCCCCATTGTCAATTGGCCAAACTTATCTGAACTTCAAGCATGCTGTTTCCAGAACGATTACAGTCCATGGCATAGGATATAAACTGACAAAACCCAGTATAAAATTAACCAATTTACATGGTACAAACGTCCCCCTTTTCCATGTGAATTCCTTCTTACACACTCGGGGAAACTCCAAAATATGAAAATACCGTTAATCCTTGGTGGGCCCCATAAACATGAATTAATTATATGTTAAGATGCATAATCTGGTGTAAATGTAATTGATAAGCCGCATTCTAATTGGTCAACAGCTTGTTGTCAACCTTATGACGTAGGGGCAACCCCTTACTTTTTCAATGCACTCCTAGGGACCTCGTCATTTTTAAAAGGGGTGAGAACTGCATTGCATAAAGAACGATGTATTGTAGGGGGAATTTATGTACGGGAAACCCAAGAACACGATTTTTTGCAAAGTTACAGTTATGACAGAGGTAAAAAACACCTCGCGCATAATGTTTGAGGTTTTATGATTTGGATCGTCGGTATTGTTTAACAATACTCCGATCCAAATCATAAACTCAAAACATTAGGCGCGCGTTTTTAACAGCTAATTGAGATTTACACAGGGTAAAATGAGAAAAATAGTAGGTTCTTAGATACCCAAATTTTGATCACTTCGGTAAAAATCTAGGGTTCTGGGGAGAGGCATTAGGGATCGAGCCAAAGCCTTTAATACTATGCAGTTTAGTTCTTGGTGTGTGTAAACAGTACCTTTCACTCTAATTAAATGAAAACTGAATTAAGTTTCAAATTATTTGGAGAAGCACTTTTTCTCAAAGATGAAAAAAACATTTCAATCATTTCTGCAAAAGCTTCAGAGCAGGAAAATATTAATTTTCAACTCTGTTGTAGAGTGTTTCTGTAATACATTGTACCGTCTGTACTACATTATATTTAATATAGCTTGTGTGTAATCATAAGTACACCAATCACTTCCAAATAATTGCAACCTGCTTTAACCCTGTCTACCAAAGGGGCTTCAAGTTTTTTTCCCCTTTTGCTCAAAAACCTCTTTTGGGTGCTAAATTATTATGTAATTGTCAATTGACATTTTATGCTCCTTTTCAATGGGTATTATACAGGGGATCCAAAGTGATGGATGGGGGGGGGAGCACGCCCAACATGGCCTAGTATAAAAACAGGAATACACAGACACTTGATATTTATTCCAACGGATAGCTATGGTCCTCCTCTTTCCATTGATACCCAAAATGAGTACCAACATGCTTAGCCATTAAGTCACAATAAAGTTCATGTCAGCAAAACTGTTAATTTCCATAGTACACATGCAAAATTAGGCATACCCGGATTTCATGCATTTTTTGTGTGGTACAACGCAAGATCCATGGTATTGACTTTACACAAAGAGGGTGTCCGACTGAATGAGCGAGTAAGCCTACTTGCAATATATTATACGCTCTGCGTGTTAGGTCGCAGTACACTGCATGCCTGTTGAAACTCCCATAATTGCAACTTTTGGTTGGGGTTTGCATCTTTCCGGCATTTTATCTCGGCCATTTTGCATGCTTTTTTCTACAAAAGTGAGGTGTTAAAGAAAGAACAAGACCTAAGCAACAACAAAAGTATAGTTAAAAACTTTCAAAACTTATCGGACTTGGCACAATGCTGCTCGAAAAACATGCGGAGATACTTTGTGCCAAGTAGGTTGAAATGTTTAAATATAAAGGTGTAGTTTCACGCAGAAGGGGACAGGCTCCGACCCAACCGCTTCCCGACTACACAAGGACCACATTTTTGTCAAAATCGGTATCATATTGTTCAAATTGCCAAATTTACAATTTTTATTCCGACAAGGGATGATTAGTTGTGAGTATTCCCGCGTCAATGCGACAGGGATGCTGAAAAGCCGAGCAGTAGGCGAAGCATCGTGGAAATCAACAAGAATCCAGCATGTTTATTGGCGACGCCACTTGTTCAGTCCCGGATTAGTCGCCGACCTTGAAACGCGGCACCAAGTTGTGAATGTCGCTGTCAAGACTGTTTGTCGATTGGTCGTCGAGTTGTTGACAACAAGGAAGGTCCCGTCACATGAAGGACAACCCGCGATGCGACCCACCTCTCTCCCAAACTACACAAGACCAATTTTTTCCAATCGGCTGCCAAATTCAAGGGACAAGAGATGACCTCAATCACCAAGCGAGGCGATCGAGGCATGGCACTTGTTCAGTTCTCAATCAGTCGCAGACATTAACACGAAGCACAAGGTGCTGTCAGAATTCCAAGTCGGCGACTTATCTTCTGTAGTCGCCGAGTTTAATCGCCGATTCAAAAGTTCCAGTTGGCTTGCATTTTCTCTACCGCTTGGAGCAGACTCATGCAACCACTTTCCAAAACTGCACCAAAACCACTCATGATGCACACCAACTCCTCGGGGCTACCGCTTACAAACGCTCGTGTGTTCAGCGGGACCTTCCCAATCCCAAAACCCGCCACGATTTGTTTAAAAGCGGCAAGAAAAAATCGTGGCAGGTTTTTTCAAATTGCCACATTCTCCCGACCACACACGATGAGAAGGGATGTACAGGACAGTCCCAGACTTGGCCAAAACTACACCTGAAAAAGGAACAATCTCATGATTGAAAAAAATGACAATCGGCACCAGTCAGGAGCAGTCTGAAGTGGTTTTATAGCAAAAAATCGGCTGTGTGCTGAGCTGTTACACACTTGGGTAAAACTATACCCAACACTTGGTGGGTTGGTAGAGTTAACACAGGGGATGGGTAGAATAGTACCCAGTGTTAGCAGTGGAAACATTTCACAATTTTGTGATTATATTAAAGCAGCAAAATGCCAAAGTTACGTCCAAAGGTCTTTGTCATAGCCAAATTAAAGTTCTTTGTGTGAACACAGGTCAAAATTTAATGAAATCTTGACCATACGTTTGAGAGTGTTGATGGAAAAATGTTTAAAATCAACTTAATCATCATTGCAAACATCACTTATTCTCAGTTGTAATGCAATGCATTTAAACATTATATATAATTTCAAAGCCAGTCAATGGTCTTTCAATGTGTACTATGTACTATAAATAGTATTGCTAAATTTAATGCAAACTACTTAAAGTTCTTACAACCTTGGTTGAAGCACTTACCTCAACTATGCAAGACATTTCAATTATTACTGTAATGACTGTAAATTAAAAAATTATGTTTCAAGAGGGGTTGTAAATCTTGTAATGCACACTTTTAAAAATTATGTAACTTTTTATGTGACTGGTGAACATTCACTTGCAAGTTAAATGTACACGCATAAACAATTTGGTTAAGCTTTACCCAACCCTCAGCACTAGACCAACTACTGGTAACATTAGGAGTGGGCAATAAACCACTTTTTTTTTCAAATCTCTATTTAAACGAGTGGCTTCAATGACTATTTTGGCTGCTCAATACAATTCTGGCAAGCATTTTTATGTCAAATGAATTTTTGATATGGTTCCATGGATTTTAAATTTTGCATGTAAAGTCAATATTTTCCTTTGCCAATATTTATAGAATATACAAAAGCATCTGTGTGTGAGTTTCTGACAAAATATTTTGAGAAGAACATTGCTTTTTTGAAGTTATGTCTAAAATTGCCAAAATTCCCCATTGATTTTACATGCAAAATTTAAAATCCATGGAACCATACCAAAAATTCATTTTACATAAAACTAATCAGATTCATTTTTAGCAGCCAAAATGGCCAAAGAATCTACTCATTTTGAAAAAAGTGGTCATATGCCCACCCCTAGTAACATACCACACAGGGAGGTATTAAAAAATATATCTAACATATTTACAGTATAAAGTGCTTTGTCAAATGACCTTGGAAGTAGCACTTATATCTAGAGTGTGTAAAATTATAATTTACAATTCCTGGAATGGCTTCTGTTATTTTTTCAGGTCTCAGTCAATTTTTTTTTTCACATATTGACATAATGGCTCCACATGGCAAAAAAGTGATAAATAAGTCATTTAGTCCATAGATCATAAGTGGTGTATATCAGAAAAAAAGGATGGTTTGTGATTGGTATAGTTGACAGATAATCTCGCATAAGAATACATCGAAGACAAATTAAAGACGCTGTCAGTGATTCATCCGAAAGAGTCAAAATATTTGAAATTTGCAGGAATAACTTAAAGTGAAGGATATGTCTGTAGAATTGTCATAAGTTACTTTCTCAAACTACAGAATTGACAGAAAAGGAAGAAAATGGCAGTGTTCAAAGATATGAATCTCCATTCAGTTATGCGTTGTTGTGAGTGTCCATACAGACAGTAATGACTAAAAATATCAGATGTTGTCCTTTTCAGGTTGCATCTAGTCTTATCATTTGCAGGGTATGTTAGGACACCTGTACTTGTTACAGACATGCAAAAATCTGATTTTTGATGATTTTTTTTTTTCCATTAGCAAATTACCAATGGTGCACCTTTAATGGATGACCTTGGGTTATTTAATTATTCATTTGATTTCAAATTAACAGATTAATTTGGAATGTCTGATATACATTGACTTAGAAGCCTTTGGTGGTAAGTGACTTGAGGTCATTTGGCCTCAAATCTATTTTCACGACATGAACCTGTGGTCATTAACAGTCAATGAAGCTGGTATCACATAATGTTAAATAACCTGGGGTCCTCTAGCAGTCAAAAAGCTTATTACAGTCAAATAATTTTATTGCAGTCAAACCTGCAGTCAATTCAGAGGTTACCTTGGAAGTCTCTGACTTTACAACTATTTTTATGATGTTCATTCTCTTGAACTTCAATGCATAACAGAACCACAAAACTGCAACAGCTCTTATTTCCATCAGGTCAATAAGGTTAAACACGATTTGCTTACACACAGTAGTCTATGGGAAATCTGGCAACTTTGGACATGTTTCTTCCACGTTTCAAACTCTCACATAGGAAATATCATGCCAAAGTACAAGCTAAATTCACCAAATAACCAGATTTTCAACATGCAATGACAAAAAATGTTGTAGTTAGGAACTGATAAACATGAAGTGCATCAAAATGCCCAGCACGAGATGAGAGTGGGCCACTTGAGGTGAAATTGATGAGCACAGAGTAAATTGCCTCAAATTTGCTGTCCAAATGCCATTTAATTTGAGAAAACAAACTAGTCTACCACATCAATCAGGAAATTATGTCAGTTCCTTAATTTAACTAGTACATTTTCAGACATTTTTACAGCAAGTTTAGCCGATGCCATGGAAAAAAGTATAGAGCAATGCAACTGGAGATGTTTTAGCCTTACGGTAGCCTAGTTAATGGTGTATAACCTGAAAATCACCCCTCTTCACAACAAAATAATACCCCAAAATTTCTACATTTTTCCCTGTGTACAACCGGTTCTAAAATTGCCATCTATTTGCAGTCAGGAAAAAATGTATGTTGAAGTATCAGTGCAAACACTTATTGAATTTCAAGTTTTACGTCCAATAATTACACATCCTAGGCCCAGTCATCCAGCACATGAAAACACTTACAGGTAACTTTAGATGACAGTACTCAACATCTTTAAACCAATATTAGATGGCGGAATGTCAGGAGCAATGTACTATTGAAAATCCCTGGCAAATACAACCCCTTCGAAGAGGATTTAAGCATAGATTCCTTCAATTTTATTCCAAGTAGTAGCATTCCCACAAGAAACAAATCATGCACACTTCCTTCCAATTTTTCTCCCATACATTATCATCGGAGGTCTTTGTACTATATTTTTTGTATCTTTGTATGTCTCTATGGTGTGATAAACATGAATTCTCTCATCAATAACCACATTTTGTTGCCATTTGCCATTCAGCAAAACATTTTAATTTCAGCTATAAGAAATCTGAGGGGATTGGGAACAAAATTACAGCTTGTATTGATTGACAATGCAGAAGAAGAATCAAATTAACATTGTATGAACATCAAATGTTATACTGGAAACATTAATGGAAGCTTTGAACAATGGTGGAGAATCAGAAAAAGGATGTTGGATTCCCTTTGGATCAATATCTATTAAAATAAATTGAGTTTGTCAACATTTCTCGACTCTAAGTCCATCATTATCCTTGGGAAGCATATTTATTACCTTAAGGAAATCATATTACTGGAATGTTGAGAACTAAAGAGGATTTAAAAAAAAAAATTAAAAAGAAATTGGCAGAAGTGGCCAGGAGGGACCATCCTGTAGATTTGTTCATATATGATATCTAACTTTCATGCAAGGCTAGTCATTTCAGTCCCCTCATGTCTAAGTGACCATTCTTTGTGGTAAAAATAATTTACCTAACTTACCTATTGAAAAGAATCGGCAGAAGTGGCCTGGTGGGTCCATCACATAGAATTGTTGATATTTGATACCTGAGGTCCAGTCGTTCTTGGGTAACAAGGGGTCCATTCCCGTACCTCAGTTGTAAACCTATGCGCATATATGTCATGCCTGAGTGAACCAATTTGTCCAAAGCACTGTGTAACTGGTATGAAGAGGTCTGTTATGTAGGACATATGCATGAGTTAGTATACAAGTAGGGTTACACATGAGTTTGGGCAATGCACCCAAGGACAGTCATTTCAATGCCATCATGTGTAAGTCACCATTCTTTGTGGTAAAAAAACTACCTAAAATATTACTAAAAGGAATTGGTAGACATGGCCAGGAGAGACCATCCTGTAGAATTGTTCATATTGGATACCTATGGTGCAGCCTTTCAAGGAATACAAGGACAGTCATTTCAATGTCATTATGTCTAAGTCATCATTCTTATGGTAAAATAACCTACCTAACCTTAGCTATTAAAAGGAATTGGCAGACTTGACAAGGAAGGACTATCCACTAGATTTATTCATATTGAGAGCTAAGGTGCTGCCTTTCATGTAAAAACAACCATAGTCATTTCATTGCCATTCTGTGTAGTATAAAATATATATAGAGTAAAATTAACCTACCTAACCCTTCTGGAATTGGCAGAAGTGGCCAGGAGGGTCTATCCTGTAGATTTGTTGATATTTGATACCTGAGGTGCAGTCTTTCATGGAAAACAAGGACAGTCATTTCAGTGCCATCATGTCTAAGTCATCATTCCTTGTGGTAAAACCTGGAAGATGTGGCCAGGAGAGTCTATCCTGTAGAACCATTCATATTGGATACCTATGGTGCAACCTTTAATGGAAAACAAGGACAGTCATTTCAATGTCATCAGGACTAAGCCATCATTCTGTATGGTAAAATAACCTACCTAACCTTAGCTGTTAAAAGGAATTGGCAGACTTGACAAGGAAGGACTATCCACTAGATTTATTCATATTTGAGAGCTAAGGTGCTGTCTTTCATGTAAAAATAACCATAGTCATTTCAATACCATTCTGTGCAAGTCATCATTTTCATAGTAAAAATATAACACCCAACCCATCTGGAATTGGTAGGAGTGGCTAGGAGGGTCTATCCTGTAGACTTGTTCATGGTTGATACCTAAGGTGCAGCCTTTTAATCAATACAAGTATAGTAATTCATGCCATCATGCCTCAGTCATCATTCTTATGGTAAAAATAACTTGCCTTTTCTACCCTACCCAACACTCATCATGCCAATACCAAGCCTCCAGAAATAAACTCAAGTTTGTTGTAGAATTTAAACTGCAAGTCTTTTGATTATATGTTTTTTCTATTCATGTTTCTACTAAACTGGAGAACTAATTTCTAATTAACTGATTTTTTTTAATTTACACCATCTATGAATTCACAAAATCATCTGAAACAAAGGTTGATCAAAATGTTTGAAATTCCCAATATTGATCCCATCTATTCATTTCCAACAAATTTGAAAATCGACCTGTGTCACATGAATTGATTACTAATGCAGCGAGGATCAATTTCATGAAGCATGAGCCATGCATACAGTGCTACACACAAAAAGAGTCTGTAAGGGACAAAAGCAGACAATTCCATAGGATGTGATATGTGGGGGGTTTTAGAGGCAAAGTATGTAAAGGTTGCTTTATTCCCTGTGGATCAATTTTTTATTGAAACTAGCTAGAGTTTGTAGACATATTCTCCGTCTATATATAGAATCGTCATTGTGATAAAAACAGTATACGTATGGATTTTTAACCAATTCACATTGTCATCTTGTGTAACCAAAGAGGATTTGAAAGACTCGGAATGGCAGATATGGTCAGTAGGGACCGTCTTAAAGCTCCTTTAGACTTCTGTGGCTGAGATGCAGCTCGCATCTGTAGGTAACAACACTAATTTCATTTTCAGAAATAGTAAAAGAAATATGGTAGAGTTTATGGACATTGAGCATACCAAGTATGGCAAGTCAAAACCATCTAGGACATCAGTAGAGTAATTGTGGTCCAATTTAGCCATTCCACCACTTGTTAGTTACCAACATTTCTAGTTAATTTGTTTGTTCTGATCCAGATGGTCTCGATGTCAATTGGCAGTCTGTGGGTCAAATCCAGCCCACTAGCATTTTGCCCATCCACCAACCAGCCCCAAACTACAGAAAATATAATAAAATAATGTAATTGGCCCTCAATCATTTGTCTTCCAAATTTGGCCCTCTCTAGTCCACTGGCAAATACAGTTGAGAACCCTGATACATGCAAGAACATTATTGGACCACCTGTACCATCTAATCACAGTTGTTAGCAAGACACGGTGACTTTGCGGTAATCCAAGTACTATACTAATCCCGTCCCTTCATCACTTTAATGTCTTTTGACTTTGTCAAATTTCTGCGAACACGCGGGGAGATTATCACTACTCCCAGTGAACGTCATAGACTAATCGCCACTTGGTATGTGTTATGTTTTTATGTAATTAATCTACAGCTTGTTCAATTAAAGGTGTATCAGAGACGCTCATACTCTTCACACGTGAAACATGATAGTTCGGTATGGATAGGAATAGGAACTTTTTTACTAAGCAATTTATGTTCAAATCTTTCTCTTCAAACCATTTTGTGCTTCTAGAAAATCAGCCAAAATGTATTGGTTTTCATGTATTTGGAAAATAATCTTTTCTCTGCAAATTTCACCCCTCCTCTCCCCTCCCCCAACTTAAAGCAATAAAGCACATTTTTCAAGAGCGCCCCCACTTTTCAAAAAAGTTTGAGATTTTTACATGTTGCATGGTATGCTGGCTAGTACACTATACTGTGAATGGTAAGCTCGAAATGTCTATGTGTCGCAATGAAGGCATTTTGTCATTAGAATACTTAATATGGAGATCTCCAATATAATTCAATGGTGCTGAAAAACGGCCTTCCCATATGAAATAGCCAGGAACATAGAGGCATGTTGTATCTACGCTCATGCATAGTGTTTATTGGTTTCAGGCATGTACGTTCGAGGTCATTTTCTGAGGTGGCACTATTTCATCATGGGACAGACATAAACTTAGCATTTCCAGCTTGCCGTTAAGTAAAATGGGATCCCAATTTACAAAAATCACTTATTTGGTGATAAATGCGCATTTTACCAGGTGTAGTTACCACATAACTGCAAAAACTATCAAAAAAGTGCTCTTATTGCTTTAAGCTAAATCTTTATGATATTCTCTTGACTTTATTCCATTAATTCCTCCTATGAGAACTTATAATCAATTCAGCTTGATCATTTTTATTCAGCAGGAAATTTTCATATTTCCAAAAAAAGAAAGCACAAATATCTGGAATTCCAAGTGATTTTCCAGATGTATGCTTGGAATTTGAACCACATACATCAACAATAATAATAATAATAAAATCTTGATATAGCCCCTAATGCAGAGGCCTCTAGGCACTTCACATTGAATAAGAGTATCATATATCAAATGCCAAAATACAAATTCAATAGATACAAATTCTATGTGAATACAAGTATCATACTACATCAAATTATATGCAAAGAATAATCAGTAACAATTCAAGAATATTGTGTATCAAGGGATAAAAGAAAAAGAAGAAAAAAAAAACAGATGCTTTGCATACTCATAACAAAAATCGGGATACACCTGAATTTGATTTGAGAAGACAATCTTTTTTTCTGGAATTCCAAGGTCTTCCACAAAATAGTCAAGAAATGTTTTGTACTTTTTCTGGTGTTTTGATGATTCCCAACTCTTTGGCAGGGGTGTGCATATTCCAGATTGAATCCTTATACTGTGCAGAGATGCAGGAGTCATTGTAATTGATGAAGGATTTGAAGAGGGCAATCAACTCATTGGTAAAACCCTTTCGACTTGAAGGGGCATGGTAGTAGTACCTTATAGAAATTATCAGAAGTAACGATCTGCATGTGATTGTACATTACCTTTGCTGGGAAAGTATATTTTGCACATCATGTGTTTCTTTATAAGTGACCTTGCCTGATCCAGCACCGCATAATTTTAGACCAAATTGAAAATTATCCAACCCAAATAGGGTGAATTTCTACTTGCTGATGGGGAAAACAGTTACATTGTTTTGAGTGATAGCATGTACATTTAAAGGGCCATGGTCCGATCGCTAATAGCCTCGTCCCCAGAACCCCAATTTTACTGGAAGTGGTCAAAATTTGGTATCAGAAGAAATCTACTATTTTACTCATTTACCCTGTGAATCTTAGGGCTATGTTTGTTTTGAAAGTTATGAGCGAAAATGTGTCCCATTTTGGTCAATCAATATTAATTTTACACAGCACTCTGTGCGGCTTACAAAATCACTTTTTTAGCTCTCACAACAAAATTCATTAAATATCAACACAAAACTTTGCAGATGGGTTATGGGATAGAGGCCTTTTTATTAAGATGAAAAAGTTATATACTTAAATTAAGTCATCATCCTTTAAGTATTTTAAAGCTTAACATAGGCGTAATCCTGGGGGTGGGGATGGGGGATATATCCCCCCCAATATTTTGATGAGGGGGGAGGTCAATACGATCATCGCCCCCCCCCCATGTTGATGCCGTCATGCGTTTGACAAAAAATAACCTCGTATTTACCATTATAGTTTACAAAAATGGTAAATTTTTGCACGCTTCGCACGCATTTTGTTATAATTACAATTTTACATTTAACAATTTCAGGATCTAAAATGCAAATTTGTTTGCGCGCTTCGCGCGCACATATGATAGTAATAGATTTTTCTGCAAACCCCCTTCCATTCAGAAAATTTTTCCCTTCTACACATCCCCCAATGTCAAAAAGAAATTTACAAGGGAATAAGTGCAATGTGCTTAAGGAGACTTGGAGGCTCAAGGCCGCCCTTCCCCCGGGTTAAAAAAAGTATGATCAGCCAATTTTGGGCAATATGATTTGCCACTCAGCCCCCAGGTTTGCAAGTTCTGGCCACACCCTTGTTGGGTACTGTGATACATATTGTTATTTTATATTGTTTGTTATGTGTTACAGTCATTCTATGTACAATTAGTTCTCATTACTGTTAGTTACAAAGAGTTATTACGTATTGATTTATATATTTATATATATTTATATTAATATTAATGGGCAGTTAATGAGTTTATGACACACTGTCTATAGCAAAATCCTTTTAGAGACAGCCAGTCATACAAAATCTTGAAATTTTCATAACTTTGCATGAATTTGCATAAATTATTAATATTCAAAACCTTTGTAATCCTAAATGGGATAGAGCACAATATAAAGGTGTTATGTGTCAGGGAAATGTCCACATACATAAATACAAATGCAAGAGAAATATTCCCAGATTTTGTAAATTTCTCACACATGTACAATACAAACTGATATACACTGCTATTGTCAGTGAAGGGTTAATCATCAATTTTGAAATAGATTTTTTTAATTTTTTAGGTTTATTAAATATTGAACTTCATAACAAGTAGCTAGCGTGAAATATTGATGAAGTACATCATCGCCATCCTGCACCAAAGCCACTACGACTACCGCGGTGAGCGGTGTATAGCAAGCCGCAGGGGACAGTCGAAAAGTTGTTAGACAAACGGTGGGGATATCTGCGAGAGGAGGTGGGCTATGTGTAGGCTAAGGCCACTCTCACAATTGTTATTCAATATTGAGTTGCTATTGGTAAATTATTGAATCCCGGGTAACATGGAATGTTGTTGCCGTCAAAGAAGACAATGTGCTTTGAGTCTGGTGTCGCTGAAAACAGGTTAATTTTACGGAGGAGTTATTTTCATATTATTCACAATTGCGGGTTTTGATGAAAGTTTATGTGTCACAAATAATTTTTTTTCTGTTGACTGGAATCTCAGGCTCATATTGATGGTGGGTTAAATTTGTGAAAGTTTACTATTCCAAATATTTGTGCTTTTGGCCATAAACAAAAATTTCTTGCCATGAAAATAAAGTGGTTTGCTGTATTAACAGTGTGTGACTGATGGCATTGGTTTGATTGGTGAGAAACTAAAAGGAATATGCCCCATTACTCACGGATGGAAAAGGAATATGTCAAAACTCCATATGCTCATTACTACTCATGTGAATTTAGTTTTTTCTAACTAAAGTGATCCTAAGCTGACTTTGTTGTATTTTTGACAAAAGTATCACACACCGAGTGTAATGCCTACATGTTGGAGTATGCACGTTGAATAAAATTTTATTTTGTCTCTCCTACTGAATAGCGAGTCATTTTTCCATCGGTTATATTTTTGTGTTTCTCACAAGCAGTGAGTGAAGTGAAAACTTTTATAGCATGCAAAAATATTTGTAACCCATAGAGTGGTATGCTTAAAGAGCCACTGGTACATTTGGGAAAATAGTGCACCTCAAGATTATTCAAACTGATATTTTTAAATGGTTGTAAAGCTTTTATATATAATTGATCCACACCGCAAAAGTCCAAATCAATGCCTCTTTGATGATAAACAGAATTTTAGATTCTTAGTTTCCTGTTGGATCACGCATCAAATTTTGCCGCTGTGGCAAATATGTCATTTTATGCGAAAAAATGTTTTTCTCAAATACTTGATAAGAAAAACAAGTTTTCAGTTGCTCAAAATATTCAAGCATCCCTTCCTGGTCAGTTTAAGCAGTTCTCTTGTGACAGGTGTCATAGTATACCTTAAATATAAATATATTTCCTCCAGATTTTTGTCTAGCTTGTCATCATACTCAGTGCAAAAATGCTTAAACTGATTTTCAAATTAGCAGTCCATTAAATTTGTCCTTGTATTTAGACATCCCCTGTTTTTATCCCTCTGGCTTGAAAAGCAGTAGGGGGATATTGTGATAGCGCGCATGTCCGTATGTATGTGTATGTGTGTGTTCTAGTTGGGTAGGTTTTGTTAGGTTTCATTTTTCATGTCTCCTTCGAAAAGTTTAAGTTCGATTTACACCAGACTTGGGGTTAAGGTGCTATAGGGGTTCCTTCATGTGTGGGTGATGTTAAAGGTCATGGTCAAAGGTCATCTGAGGTATGTTCCAGCATAGACGTATCTATGGTTCCAGACTGCCAATCTTGCCAGGGGGATGACGCAAGTTGACTTGCAGTATTTTTTAGCTGTGTTGGGCTGATTGTTCTCTACCATTTCACGAAAGCAATATTTTGAAGTTCAACCATCTCAATGGTTAAAGCTGTATGATATAGTAAATCTACGATAAATCAGGAGGCATCAGGAGACATGGTTTATTAGTGATCTGAGATAATGGAGAATCAGAGAGCCCCGAGAGGGCATCCTTTATTAACACTCAGGGGGGTGTAGTACCGACAAACCTTTCCTTCCTTAAAACAAAAATGGCAGTTTCTGAGAACCCAAACTATTCTGTAAATGTATGTCCAATGCATAATAAATCTCAATTGTTTTATCCAGGAACATGATGATTAAAAAAAAATTACTTGCAAACAGGTTCAGAACAAGTGATGACGATTCTGGCTAAATTTTTGTCACTGCAAAAATGTTTACAAAACCATTGCACCAAAAACTATCTGTTTTGATTGGTACTTCGCACACCCTTTTAGTTAAAGTTGGAAAATGATTTGTGGCTCTTGCATAGAATTATCCTCAGTTTCGTCACGATAAGTTCAAAGTTCATAGTCCACTCGTTGAATTTCGATGAAAATAATTTGTGGGGGGGGCAAATTTGCCGTTGAAGAATTTTAATGGCAGAGCATAAATGAAACAAATTAACCTTTTCTAAAAGATGTGACAAATGTGCTCCCTTTTATTAACAACACTTTAAATTTATGGAAATTTATGGAAAAAAATCTCTTTGAAGAAATATCACTCTGGAAGCAATGATCAGTAAGTCCCCTTCCATGTAGCAGATCATCAGTCCAAACACTGCTCTGCTGCACTGCAACTCCAATCTCGATTGCGGGCCTTTGTTGACATCCACAAGTTCAAAGTGTACAGGTCACAGGTACAGGTGCATCTCATCCATAAGGCATCTTGATGTCTAACTATCAATGTGCATCTCATCCATTTAAAAGGCATCTTGATGACTAACTAAGAGTTCAACTCACTAGCGGTTGAAAATGTGACCAATGGTTGCAGTTATAATCTTATCAACAAAAGTTACGAGTATCCATTTGCACTCGCATGTAACTCACTGTCACTTGCTCCAGTCTCCTAGTCTGTTGCAATCTGCGATCGCTCATGCACACAGAAGGAATAAACACAAGCCTATTAAAAACGATTATTTCAGTTGTTCCAAAGCATATGGTCCAGTGTCCACACTAGTAGAAGGACACAATTTATTCGCCGATTTTTACACTTTCATTACATGATTGCAATTGAGTTCACATAAACAGCCGTAGTCAATCAGACAGTGGTGCAGCTCGTCACCAATCGGTAAAATTCGGCAACTGACGAAGTGAACAATATCACATGTACTATCTTTTTCGTCCGGCACCACACATATATCAGAATCAGTCATTTTCAGATTCTTAGCGACATCCACGGCGACAGGATTCGTTTCAGTAGACGGACGGGATTCCCCAAAATGTCAGAAGGCCACTTCTGACTCCATGTTAAAGCTGTATGATATAGTAAATCTACGATAAATCAGGAGGCATCAGGAGACATGGTTTATTAGTGATCTGAGATAATGGAGAATCAGAGAGCCCCGAGAGGGCATCCTTTATTAACACTCAGGGGGGTGTAGTACCGCAACACCTTTCCTTCTTTAAAAAAAAATGAGTTCTGAGAACAAACTATTATGTACGTAGGTCCAATGCATAATAAATCTCAATGTCTTTATCCAGGATAAATGATGATTAAAAAAAAATTACTTGCAAACAGGTTCAGAACAAGTGATGACGATTCTGGCTAAATTTTTGTCACTGCAAAAATGTTTACAAAACCATTGCACCAAAAACTATCTGTTCTGATGGTACCTGCGCACCCTTTAGTTAAAAGTTTGGAAAATTATTATGTGTGCTCTTGCATAGATTTATCCTCAGGTTTCTTCACCGATAAGTTCAAGTTCACTAGTCCAGTAGTTGATTTCGATGAAATTTGCCGTTGAAGAATTTTAATGGCAGAGCATAAATGAACAAAGTAACCTACTTTTAAAAGATGTGATGTGTGTGACAAAAGGTTGCTCCCTGTTATTAACAACACTTTAAATTTATGGAAATTTATGGAAAAAAATCTCTTTGAAGAAATATCACTCTGGAAGCAATGATCAGTAAGTCCCCTTCCATGTAGCAGATCATCAGTCCAAACACTGCTCTGCTGCACTTGCACTCCATCTCGGTTTGCGGGGGGCCTTGTGAATCACACGGTTCAAAGTGTACAGGTCACAGGTACAGGTGCATCTCATCCATAAGGCATCTTGATGTCTAACTATCAATGTGAATCTCATCCATTTAAAAGGCATCTTGATGACTAACTAAGAGTTCAACTCACTAGCGGTTGAAAATGTGACCAATGGTTGCAGTTATAATCTTATCAACAAAAGTTACGAGTATCCATTTGCACTCGCATGTAACTCACTGTCACTTGCTCCAGTCTTCTAGTCTGTTGGACAATCTTGCAGATTAGCTTCAGAAAACAGAAGCGAAAACACAAAACTATAAAAACGACGATTTCAGTTGTTCAAGAGGTCCAGTGTCCACACTAGTAGAAGGACACAATTTATTCGCCGATTTTTACACTTTCATTACATGATTGCAATTGAGTTCACATAAACAGCCGTAGTCAATCAGACAGTGGTGCAGCTCGTCACCAATCGGTAAAATTCGGCAACTGACGAAGTGAACAATATCACATGTACTATCTTTTTCGTCCGGCACCACACATATATCAGAATCAGTCATTTTCAGATTCTTAGCGACATCCACGGCGACAGGATTCGTTTCAGTAGACGGACGGGATTCCCCAAAATGTCAGAAGGCCACTTCTGACTCCATGTTAAAGCTGTATGATATAGTAAATCTACGATAAATCAGGAGTCATTCAGGAGGACATGGTTTATTAGTGATCTGAGATAATGGAGAATCAGAGAGCCCCGAGAGGGCATCCTTTATTAACACTCAGGGGGGGGTGTAGTACCGCAACATCAATCACATCGGCAGAGCAGCCTTGAAGTCCTTCAGATTAGCCAATCAAAATAGACCTTCTATATATCTGTACAAACCTTAAAGCTTTTCTTACTTGTCTCTGATTGGCTTATTCTTTCATAATTAACTTATGTCTTAACGCACAACAATGAAATTGGCCAGTAGACCTCAGGGGGTTAATGTATTTACCATTGTCAGTCCACTGCCACTCCATGTAAAAATCAGTAACACCACTGTCTGCCCCCCTCCCCCAAACTGTAGCTTGAGCAAGCCTTTCCTTAGCCGGGCGCCGGGCGATTTTTACCCAGTGGTTCCCAAGTTTTGGCGCTCGGTAAGACAGAAAATTTGGCACCCGGGCGCCGGATTTTGAAAGCAAAATTGCGCCCGGTCCTTTGGTGTACACAATTCCTGAATTAAAAGTTATTGAATACTTTCGTTTGAATAGGCATCCGAATTGGTTTTGAAATACAATTACACAACATAAATTGTTATTTCAGTGCACATTACCGCCGTGATTAAAATGCGACATTAAAAACCTTTGGCCCGATAGCACGGCGATAGCACATGGATCCGTATGACATCTACAGTAAATTTAACAAAATTAAACACTGATTGCACCATATTGCCAATAAGCGCACTATAAATGGACCGATATGGGCATCAACAAAATTAAAAAAATGGGTAAAGAAAAAGAAAATATAAATCACACGTACGGAATTTTTCTAATCTCCCAAACAAATTTACAATTAAAATACTGTGTGTGTGACTCATATCTAGAAACACCTTTTCAAACCCGGAAGTGAACTTGCAAGCTTGGTCGGTCATTTCCATCCAGCTTCCAAATTTTGCACATCTTTGGAACTTTCGTAACACGTACTCATGTAATGTAATTTCTTCGTTTTAGCAGGGATTTAGATTAATATTTTAAGCATTGAAATCCATTCTCTTGGGGCTGGAACTGTTACGATGCCGCGTAATTATCTGTCGATTTCGGGACTTTATTTTTGAGACTTTCACCATTGTACTTGCGTAATTAATATTTGTTAAAATAACTCCCGGTCCTAACAAAACGGCTCCCGGGTTCCCTTAAAAAATTAGGGACCAGAGTGCCGCTTTTTCTAGATTTCTGGCTCCCTGTCCATTCATCTTAAGGAAAGGCTTGAGCTTGAGTGGGTAAATCAGTGTCTCAGAACTCAAAAAGACAGTAAAAAACACCCCTTTAAATCTTACTGGTTTCCATGGTAATCAGTTTGCATAACAGCTCGCCTTGAAATTTTCCACATTATCTTGTATGTATTGAGGGAATTCAATGTTAAATCATCACTGCTCTAACAATTTAGACGTTTATTGATTTGTTATTGCTCTGTAATTTTCGCCAGCATTAATTAGTTTTTCAAACGACTCTATACAATGCACTTTTTATTGTCGTTTTATTGGTGATCGACTTGGTGGAAATAAACAGGTTTACTCCGGATATCGAGGCCACCAACAGTAGATCGGAGCACTTTGTGGTAGCTTTCTCAATTTCATTAATTTCCACAGCAAAACTCGAAGAAATAATGTAAAAACAGATTAGCAGAAAGGTCAAGGATATTTCAAAATGTGATGCAGCTGCGGTCTAAAAATGGTGTTCTGTTAGGACCCTATTGTGACGCTGTGGGTTGTAATAGATAATAAAGTGCAGGACTTACGGTCCTAAGGCCTTTGTAAAGTGGAGTTTGAGCCCCTGCAGTCAACGTGTTGTGTCCCAGGACAAGAATACTTCTTGCCCAGACACCAAACATTGGTCGAGAAGGATTGAGTTGGCCATAGCAAAATCTGGGAGATGTTATGGGAGGTGTGCTGGCCACTGCCACCTAGATGAACCAAAATATGGTGGGAAACCCGCTGCACTGGACTCTGTTAAAAAAATATTGTATGCCCATCCCATTAGGACACCATCTAAGATGGCCCCAAAAAAGAAATTTACTTGGATGATTTCACTACTAGCTACATGCTATCAAAATTTGATTAAACTTTTCATTGTTGGAAAATATGATTTTTCGTTAATATCGTTTTACAAATGATTGGCATGGTGCAAAAAAGAATTGAATTGATTACTAGGAAAGAAAAAACCTGAGCTTAAGGCACCTGCACACTGGCACCACGAATAGTTATAATAGATTCAAGCCAATTGTCCCATTGGCACCAGAGGAAAAAAAAGTTGGGACAGTGGCGATTATTTGGAGAGAGGAAGCAGATTACTGTGGCCCGTCACCTGTATGAATGAACTAAGATTAATTGACCTTTATGTTTAAATCTAGGGGAGTGCAAAAGATTTTGTGTTCTTTTTAATCCAAAAACACAGGCGTTCAAAGGCGTCAGAGTAACATTCAACCGCCCGTTTCAAGCAAAATATGATTAGTCAGAGTCGAGAGAATGTTTTGAGAGTTAATGTAGCTATATAAATGCATTTACTTTGACTTGAAAGGATTTCAACAAGACAAAAGTATTTTTTCTATGCTATAAGGTCCACATGTTATATAGATTTAGTGTGGATTGTTAAACTTTCCATACATGCACATGCCCTCATTCAATACCCAATATATTCAGAAAAGTACTAGAGATGGCATGGTTGGGTTGAATCTACTATCGTAGAGATCTGACCATCAAATGCTCACGTCACACACACCACACACATTGTGAAAAGTGTGCGGACACTGTCACTATGAAAACACATCGATTTAGAGTGCTCTGGTTGCAACTGAAGTTTACAACATATTTGTCTCAAACCATGCATATTAATGATGGTTGACCTCATTATTGACGTTGCCGTACAAATGTGAGTGTTTATGTCTGAATTCCAGTACCGGCATTCCTTGAATGTAAGAGAGTGCTGGTTGACTTATATTTTACTGTTGATTACAAAATTTTTATGCCGGAATTTCAATACCAGTGCTCTTTAATGTAAGGATTACGGGTTATATTGACTTATATTTATGGGTGCCTACAAAATAAAAAATGTTTAAGGACCCTGAATTTCCATTCTTGCAGCTCTCATTATTGTAAGAGAGTGCTAGATTGGCTATATTTACTGTGTCTACAAAATTTTTATGCTTGAATTTCAATCCAGTGATCTATCTATAATGTGTGAGATTACTGGTTATATTGACTTTTAATAATCTATTTGAGAAAGTTCTAGGGTACTGAATGTTTACAACATATTGGGTCTCACAACATGCATTATTTAATGATGTTGTGTTGACCTATATTGCACTGTTACCCATACAAAATGAAAGTGGTTTATTCGAATTTCCAGCACCGGCACTCTCTGGAATGTAAGAGATGTGGATGACTTATATTTTACTGTTGTCTACAAAATTTTTATGCCTGAATTTCAATACCAGTGCTCTTTAATGTAAGAATTACGGGTTATATGACTTATATTTATGTTGCCTACAAAATAAAAAATGTTAAGGCCTGAATATCAATATCATTATTTTAGATGAGTGCAGTCTCATTATTGTAAGAGGTCTGGAGATTTGACTTATATTTTACTGTAGTCTACAAACATTTTTATGCCTGAATTTCAATACCAGTGCTCTTTAATGGGAGAGGTTATTTGGTAAGTTGACTTATTTAATGTTGCTACCCAATCTATTCTAATTCTGGTGAAAGAACAATTTTAACCACACTGCAATGTGAAATGTCATCCAAAAATTTTGCTAAACTCCATTCACAGCTGTTTGATCCCATGCAAATTGTCTCTTTTATTTTTAGACAAATGGCGACACAATGGCGACACAATTTTGACAATTGATATAAGTAGGGAATACAAGAGCTATACCTTCCCATCAGAATAATCCATTGTGGGAATCTTGACATATAGCCTACAAAGGTCATAATTTGTATGTTATAGTGCCCTCTATATGCCTATTTCACATAAAAAGATGTGTAAAACCAGATTTTATGAAAAATCATATTTGCCCGTAATCAAATTTCACAAAATTTACACAGGATGTAGTTAGTGGAATAAATACTCCAAATTAGTTGTCAAAAGTGTGTCACCCTTGATGTTTTTGTTTTATTCTCATTTTGTCAAAATAAATGAGACTTTCAAACAGCTGTGCAATATTATTGATCTATAATTTTCATATTATTGTCGAGTTGAATGAATGAAAATTCAATTTAGCAATAACTATGTGTATCGATGATGTTGTTTTAGAGAAAGATTGCATCCTCAATCTCCTCAAAATTTACAAAATGCTTGATACCAAACAACTTTTACCTGGACCAATGGGCTATATAAAATTTATTTCAAGACATGCAGATCATCTAGAGTTAAGTCCATAGCCTGATGGCTAATAATAGCCTCATCACCAAAAAATGCTTTCACCATGCAAAAAGTGATTTCCCAAAAAAAGTGATTTCCCCAAAAGAGGGCCCCCCAAAAAAACAAAGGGTTTTCCCTAATAAAGGGTTTGCACAAAAAGAATTCCTTAAAAAGGGCTACCCCATAAAAGGGCTTTTACTGCTAAAAAGGGCTTTCCCCCTAAAAAAGGTCTTTCCCCTTTTCTGCTTTTAAATAATCAAATCATGATTTGAATGCCCCGGGTTAAATATGCAAAAAGTTGTCCTTGTCTTCCCACAGCTGGGCTTTGAAAGCAAATTGTTTTCCATATTCCACCCAAAAATCGTTCATCACCGAGTAAAGCGTATGAGTGACGGGAGTATTTTCGCTCTTTGGTAAATATCGCTACAAAAGTAGTTTCAAACCTGAGGGGGTGGCTTTATTAGTATGTGATTTATCTAAGGGCATCGGCATTCCCATCTTTACCCGTCTTTTTTAGAGTTATCTCGTACTGGCATTTCATCAATTGAAATAGTGTTTGTTTTTTATCGGTGTAAACTAATGGAAGGTTTTTGACCCAGATGGCAACGGAGCAATGTTGTTACACATATATTATCGGTTTGTAATGCAAAGGTTTTGCCTGCTCCTTTTTTTCCTTCTTGATGAATCACAGGAACAAAAATAAATCAATTTATTTCTCTTTCCCTCTCTCACAGCTCTCTTCCTCTTACTGTCTTGTCATGTCTTACAATGTATAAGGTCGATTTTCATGAAAACGGTGGCATTTCCAGAAATTTTTGTGTCGTTGGTTAATAGTCTTTTCAAGCAATGCTTTATTGGAACAAATCGGTAATATTTTGATAGGCCGTTGATCTGGCATTGGGGCATATATAGTTTCCATGCTTTCCATTTTTCTTTTCTATGGATTTTGCCTTCAAACATCGAAAAATATGAGAATTGATGTCCGAAACACACACAAAAATTATGGAAAAATTTAAAATACTTAGCAGCTTGAATGCTTCCGAATATCAATGTTTCTTGTTGTGAAACATGTTGTAGAAATTAGGGATGACGTTTTCCCTTTGTATTCTCACTTTATTGTTATATTTTTTTGAAATCACAAACATAATTCCTGAAACTTGTTTATGAGTTATCTTTCACAAAGCTTCCTAAGTTTGGTAAAACTTCTAATAGATATTGATTGTGCATCTTATTTCAAGGTAAACATATGCGGCAGTTGGAAATAGTGTTTCTCAGCTCAAATGACCTATTAAAAAGTCTAGAAATTTTGAACTTCGTAAAAAAATTGACCTTTTTAAGGAAGTGTTTATGTATCCACATTTCTCCACCAACAAGGCCTATTTAAATATTGATCAAGAGTGGCTAAGACTATTTCCGACCACAAAAATAGATAACTTTCACCAATACATGAGTCAATGGGAGATGTGAAAAATGGCAAAAAATGTTTACTACGTTATTGTGTATTACGTTATTAGTTTAGTACGTTGAATTGCCCCCCGTTTAGTTAACATCATCGACTATAATTTTGGCCAATAATGATATGGTGTCAATTAATGTAGCTTTAGAATAAGTAGTAAAAGGTATCTTAATATTTGTTTATTATAAGTCAAAGTTTCAGGCGAATTCAATACTCAGACTAAAGTAATAACTAAACAAATTTGAAGCTCTTTCTTGAGTGTCAATTGCTACTCAAACTTTAACTTTGATAGATAAAATGTTCCAACAACCCTCTGATATGTTATCCAGTTGGTACATTTTGTTGATTTAAATTTTGATAACGTAATAAACACTATTCTTTTGCTGTACAAAATGTTTGTGTGCATACTTGCAGAAACGTAAGAAGTGTTTTGTTGACATATTTTTTTCCCGTAATAGGTAATGAATCTGTAAATGTTTAAAAACATAAAACATACAATTTTTGAGACAATTTTTTTTGGGCGTGTCTTACCTCCAAAATGCCGTTTTCATGAAAATCGACCATAATCGTTCTTATCAGTTGTTAAGAACCCAGTTCAAGTTGTTAAGTTATGAATTGTACCGGATATGGTTTGTCAGTATTTGACCCATTCATTTGTAGGGTGATGATATTTTAAGACAATTATCTTTCTGGGACACTTATCACATTTTCCCGCACCCTTGTTTGACCGATTGGTTTCTATAAATGGTAGATATCAAATTGTTTTCTTAGATAAATTTTAATTTAGAAGGCAGCACTGGGCATTTTACCAATATCTCGGGATTCCAAAATTGGGACACAAGTCCCACTCTTAGGAGTGGAGCTGATGTGTGTTTTATCTGTGTGTGTTGTGTGTGTGTGTGGGTTTCATCTCAATTATGGTACACACATGTGGCATGGTACATGCATATGTGTGTACATTGCACAGATGTGAAGGTCAAAGGTCATTTAGGGTAATTATGCATGTGTTCAAGCATCTGCTTATCCACAGATAAGGAGGTCAAAGGTTACCTAGGGTAAAATTAGGTGTACCTTTTATTGTAGTGACAGATCAGGTTCATTTTGACCACATAATCGGGTGACATATTTAGGACTGCAGTCCCTCTTTTTATTATAAGGTGAAATAACAATTATTTCCAGAAAGTTGTCATAGTTACTAAGAAAATAAAGCAAAAACCACCACTCAAAATGAACTACTAGTATACCATAATGCCTTCAAATCCCGGTGCTCATGAGGACAGTATTATATTGTGTGCAATGAAGCCAACAACAACATCAACAATAACATCAGGTTTTTAACACAGCTGGTAGGAGACAGATCACTAATGACCAGGTCATTAGAGGAGTCGCATATCATTAGCTACTACAAGGCAGCTATTCAAAACTCAGACTCAAAACCCAACTAACCAAAATTCATGTCTCTACTTGTACACAAATGCAGTTTTAAATAATTTGCAAATAATCCTATCACTGCAATTTTGTTCCTTTTTTGATAAAAAGAAAGACCCCAAACAAGATTGCATCCGTCAGCGTGGTTGGATTCCGAAAACAAACTGCTGAATAACTAAGCTGTCAGGCATTTTCTTTGAGCTCAGTATTTTCGGGTGACAGCATTTGCTGTGAGGCGAGGTGTATATTTTTCCAGGTGAAGGGGGCGGAACCATGATATCGTTGGTATGAAGGAGTCATTCATCATGTTGTTATTAGACTATCGTAACCGAACATACCAAGATCTTATATTTCGAGGAAGTGAGCTATAGGGGAGACAAAACTGAGGGTTTGTAAAAAGTAAGATCTGGCAAGAATAGTTTCATTAGTGAGGCATTATGTTCGATGGAGGTATTTCTGTACATTTTTAGATACATGAGATATATTCAGGGATGTGGCACTCAAAGAGGTTAGGTTTTCACATGGGTCAAGAAAATCTTTTGGGGTGGGATAGGCTTTCCAAAAAAGAAAGGAAAAAAGCAAAGCCAGATATTAAAGGTGCAACAAGATACTTAACATTCAGGTGCCCCTAAAAAAGTACTGATTTTTGCCCTGATGTAAAGCTTTCCATCAAAAATATCCCCATGTGAAAGGATTAAGCTGAGAAATGTTTCTTTGGTACAAAAATTGTGAAATTTCTAATTTCGTATAGGGGCGAACACAAAATTCAGCCTATGTTTTATATTGAAATATAAGCAAATCAAAATCACCTTTTTTCTCTTTTGAGACATTCTGTAGCCAAGTACAAGGTAAGAAATCTATTGAGCGTCTAATCTATATGAAATTACTATTATGACACAATATTTGGGTGCCGCAAAATCTCTCGTTGCACCTGTAACAACTTCAGAATATGTTGATAGGAATGTAAAATTTAAAAAGTGGGTCTATGTTATAAGGAATATCACACCCAGACGTGGGTCTGCTATTTCTATGAAATGTTTGTTTTGTGGGCTGCCAGCTATAGTTGGAAACACCACTAAAAGTATGTTCATACCTCACTGTACTGTGTGTTGCCTTGTTGATATATGGATTATTTTCTGCTGCAACTCAATGCAACACATTACAAATCCTGTTAAAAATTATTCTTAAACAGCTGTGAAAATGTAAGCAATTTCATTGGTTGATGCCCGGGTTTAATTCGTTTAATTGAACCCAGGTAGTACGCGCTTCGTATTGAAGTTATTTTTAGGTTGAAGCGCAGCGTCATACCGCTTTGCTACTTTCGCGCGCGCCTGCCTACGTGGCGTCTTGTGCGTATGATCGTTGCCTCAAACGGGTTGTTCGATTGTGTACTGGATGGGGAAAGTCTTCTGTTGTATTTAAGCCGTAAAGCATCGAAAAATGGGTTAAAGAGGGACCTTAAATGATAAGCTGTTTTAAGAATTGGAAATAAAGGTATGATTTGGGGAAAACCGGTACACTCTGTACGACGAATTGAAACCCGGCAAAACACAATTATTTTGCGTGGAAGAACTCGGCCTCCAGCCTCGTTCTCCACTTAAAATAATGGTATCGCCGTGGGTTCAATTCGTCTAAAGAGAGTACTGGTTCCCAAAATTCCTACCTTTATTTCTAAATTAAAACCCTTAGGTCTGCCACCTTTTTACAGTTTCTCTTAATGGCTTATTACCTGATATAGGCTCATATAACTGCGAGTACCAATCAAAATAACCTTTTATATATCTGTACCAAATTTTCAAGCTCTCTTACAATGTCTTCTGATTGGAGAAATGCATCGCACAACCCAAACGTATAACAATTAAATCAGCCAGTAGACTTCGGGGGTTTAAAAGGTCCCATGGTCCGATCGCTAATAGCCTCGTCCCTAGAACTCCAGATTTTACTGAAGTGATTATATCTTGGGAATAATTTGGTCAATTTCAATGGTGGTTTCAGCAAAATGTAGCTTTTCAAATGGTGCATACAGTTACCTGAATCACAGCTGTTGACCCCAGTGCAAATTGTCTCTTTTATTTTTTATAGAGCAATTTTAAGCAGTGGCGACCAAATTTTGACAAACTGATATTAAGTAGGGGACATGCAAGAGTTTTACCTTGCAAAAAAATCAGTAAAATCCATTGCGGAATCTTGCCATTATAGGCCTAAAAAGGTCATTTTTTGTTGTTATAGCGCCCTCTACATTCCCATTTCCCTAGAAAGATTGAATAAAGTAGATTTCTAAGAAAAATCATATTTCCCCCGAAATGAAATTTCGTTAAATTACACAGGATGAAGTGAGTGGAATAAATAATCTAATATTAGTTGTCGAATTTTCGCCATGATTTTTGTTTTATTCGCTTTGTTAAAATAAATGAGACTTTCAAACAGCGGGAAATTAGTGTATGAAACACCAATTCCTTGCTTCATGGAAGGAACAAATATCGTTTATTATTATAGATGTAATGTATTTGATTGATAGTCATGTACCTAATGGCCTGTGGAACATTTGGTGTGTAATTGTAAATACTCTTATTAGCACTGCACCTACCATCAAGATCATGTATATACAAATGCGATGGTTTAGAAGGAATACAATGTACCTCCATGACTGTGGTAGACATTTCATTATAGAAGTTCCCATGATGCAAGAGGTATTGCCATTCATTCCGTCAAGCGTTACTTCGTCAAGCAAATGCACAACGTCATACAGGGCATGACGGGAATTCCATTGTAATACCTTCATTTGCATCACGGAATTCTATATGAAGTTACCATGCTTTGCCCACCAATCAATATGAATGGCTGCACTTATTGCTACGAGGCTGTCTGCTTAGGCCGCGGAACTCTGCTCGAAATCTTAGTTTCAACAAGAGATTCAGTCAGCATATTTTCTGTGATCTGTAGTGATTATATAGATTAGATGCTTAATAGATTCCCTACCTTTTTATTAGTTCAGAAATAATTAAAATGAAACCAAAGTGGTGATTTGTATATGCTTATATTTCATAGAAAACAGAGCTGAATTCATATTTGAATCCCTATACGAAATTATAAAATTTTTAAATTGATTAATGGAATTAAATGGTCAAATTGGCAGATTAAAGGGGGAGATATTTTTGATTATAATATAAAGCCTTACACCAGTGCCAAAATCAGAATTCACATTTTTTGGGCACCTGTTATGTGATATCTCTCGTGGCACCTTTAATTTCATTGGCTGGTATTTCCAAAACAGGGTCTACAATCTCTGGGAAATATTCTGGGAACACTGAATTATTTTTTGGAAATAACTGTTCTCGGTCTCCTCCAACCAATGCTTGAATGGGGTATCATCATCAACGTCTGCTATTTCCCCAACATTGATTGATTGGGGGTTGGGAAGGAGAAGTTGAAGTGGAAAGGTTGGGGCTTTTTCTTTCAATTGAATGCTAACAGGGGCTTGTAGTTTTACTCTGGCCCGGGCAAACAATGTACCAAAATGGTGGTCAGTGTTCCAAGTACTTCGTTTCTATGATTGTAGCTTTAAACCAGGTTTAAAACAAGTTTTAACCAGGGTTAGTCCTTTTTTCTTTCAACATAATCTCTGGAAGTTTTATGTAACAGGTTACAAAATTCCCTAGTGGAATGGTTCATCCATAAGGCATAAAAAATATGTTTGTTTGGTGTAACAGAGAAAAAATATCAGGGTTGGTCAGATTTTTTTTGATTTTTTTTTTAGATCTTCTCAATGTTTTACTCTAAAATGAATACAAGATGCTACTATTTAAAGATTTGTTCAATGACATAGCAAAGATCTTTTATTTTACTCGTTGTAATTCCTTTGTTGTCTTGTTTGTTATTTTTCAAAAAACTCCCCCAAAAAATAAAAATATTTTTTTTAAATTGTGGATGAAAATAATGGGTCGGTCGGCAGAAGCAGCAGATATTTTTTTATGTGTGATAATTGCCTAAACTGAGTCGGCAGGTTTTTTTAGGGTCGGGCGGGTTACACCAAACAAATAATTTTTTTTATGCCTAAGGAATTTTCTCACATGTTGCATCACCCTCTCATAGTACTTTGAAAGAAAACGGTCCATTTGTGATGGACTAACCCTGGCCGTAAACCCAGGTTTTAAAGTTAGACTTTTAAGAATACTAGATATTGTGTTTACATCATATCAAAATTGCTGATTTTTGCAAAAAAATGATGATTTTAGCCTAAAATTACTGATTTTGCCAATTTTTTTTTTTTTTTTTTTTTTTTTTTTTTTTTTTTTTTTTTTTTTTTTTTTTTTTTTTTTTTTTTTTTTTTTTTTTTTTTTTTTTTTTTTTTTTTTTTTTTTTTTTTTTTTTTTTTTTTTTTTTTTTTTTTTTTTTTTTTTTTTTTTTTTTTTTTTTTTTTTTTTTTTTTTTTTTTTTTTTTAATATATTGGCTTGAGTCCCCGGCTTGAATTTGATACATCAGCTAAGACTATTCTACATGGCCATGCTGTGGGATGACAGACTGACATTACTAGACTACAACACACGCACCTGTCATTAAAACCCAGAAATGTTCCAATTATGCAAATGGTCTATTATACTTTTGGTTTACCCCCATATTTTAATGTTGTCTGCTGCAAGCAGAGTTGCACATGGGGATTACTTTGGTACTGTGTGTGTGTGTGCGTGTGTGTGTGCGTGTGTGTGTGAGTGTGTGTCTGTGTGTGTCTGTGTGCATGTGTCTCTCCCTGTGTGTATGTGTCTCTCCCTGTGTGCGTGTCTCCATGTGTGAGTGTGTGTCTCCGTGTTTGGTAAAATTGTTATCTCTGCAGTTATATTATTTTACCCATTGATCAATTAACTTCATACTCAGTCACATGAACCACTGGCCCAAGACTCATATGGGGTGTACACAGATTAACCCCTGATGACACCATGTGACCTTTGACCCTATTCACAAATCCAACAGCAAATGACTCATGCTTTCTGTTGAATGCTGTATTTTTGTTGTTACTCTCTTAAAATGAAAGAGTGAAAAATCACTCTGAATTTCGGAGTAATTTTAAATTAACTCTAATCGAGTGGCTTTTAGCTCTAAAAGAGCGAGAAATGCAGTCTGACACCTTAACTCGAGGGTTAACCGAGCTCACTCTGTTACCGAGTGGCTCAAAATGCCACTCTTCTTCGGAGTGAAGCCCACTCTGAACTCTTATATCGAATGGCTTTTAGCTCTTAAAGAGTGAGAAAGTGCTCTTTTTCGGAGTGAACTAAAAGCCAATCAGAACCGCCACAAATCGGGTGATTATTTTCGAACAACATGGCGGACGAGTTAGGCCATTGCGAGACCGTCAGCAAATGGTTGACCGAAGTTGAAATTAGTGAAGAAATCATAGAGATCTTTACGGGTGAGTATATTGTATGTGTCGGTCACAATTCATAGCATTTACAGACAAAGTGTGGAGAAGCATAAAATGTTATTTACTGTAATATCACTCGTAAATATGGCCCGGGAAATACAGTAGTCTGCGCCAGGCTAGGCCAAGCCTGTGCATGTACGAAACGCACAGTCATGCATGTCACGGGCATGCATGCCACGATCTTACACATCATGCATGCCACAATCATGCATGTCTCACTGAATCATGCCAATTATGCGCCACAATATTCAATCATGTCACGATGCTATGAATTATGACCTACACATACAATATACTCACCAAACAAACAAAATTCACACAAGAATCACAACTCTAAAAGAGTGAATTGGCTAGTTCACGCTTTCCCCCACAGCTCTAAAAGAGTGACTAGTTCACTCTAAAAAGGAGTGATCACTTCACTCTTTGCTTAGAGTTATTTTTTTCACTCTTTATTTAGAGTGGATCTCACTCTAAAAGATGCGTCACTCAGCTGGCTCTTTTGGAGTGAGATTTCACTCTTTTAGAGTGGGTTTTCACTCTTTTGTTTTAAGAGAGTAGCACTTTAATTTTGGACACAAAAAACAAATACTGAGATGGTTACAAAATGCATTTGCTTAACAATTCATCAAGTCATATCTTACCACAACTAACCACATCTTTAAATATTCTTAAATAAAACATTGACCTCAAATTACCAGACTAATCAAATACTGTTTTCAAACCACTCAAATTGTTTGAAAAGGTAACCCAATTTATTTGGATATTTCTAACATTTAAAAGATATGTAATCTGCTTATCTATGACCTTTAAGTTTTAGTATGGTAAGTTCTTAGCAGTTCAATGTCATCTTGGGGTAAATTTTTACAAAATGGACAATTTGTTTAAAATGGTTTTATTGTTCATTAGGTCGTCCTAAATCTTATTTTGACTGGCCTATTTTACCAAATGTCCCTTGGACAATAATCCAAGGTGTTGAGTGTTGACTATACACCCCTTTAAACTGTTACCGCTGTGCCTTTCCCTTCTTATTAAGTCTGAGCAGAGATATTCTCAATTTAAAGTCAATATTATTAGTTGTCTAAATCTTCAATCAACAGTGCTTTTTTAATTTTCACCATGGCAATGTACATACATTGTAACACTTTTCTTTACTTAAAACAACATTTATGATTGCTATTACCGTTTCTCAAGAGTCTGGTTGTATATCAAATTGGATTCTAACTGCTAATTAAATGATAAACTTGAGTTCATGTTTATCAAACCCAGATAGAGAAACCTATCTTAGGGTGCTTTGAGTAATTTGGCTTGCTACTTGTTTTAATGTAAAAGTGCTACAATCTGTGTTAATAAAAATAAATGATGCAGAAGGGCTGGATTTTGGAGTATTAACTATCAGTTGGGCCATTTATGTGGGCATTTAAAAGTCTGTTTCGAGGTTTGATTAACAAGCACAAGTAGCACATTTTTGTGTCCTGTGTTGTTGCATGAACTTGTATAATCTCTTGTTGATGTTGTCTGTTGTTGTTGTGAAAAACGGTTAACATTTGTCTGTAATATCCACATACTTTCAATGGATTTAAACCAAACTTGAGTCATAGGTGCAATGTGGGATCCTTCAATTTTCAGAGTACAGTTGTGGGTTCTTAACTCTAGCCTGGGTGAGCAATGTAGGAAATGGTGGTCAGTGTTCCAACTAATTTATTCCAAGATAGTAGTATCAAACTTGGTTAAAATTGTGTGTGATTCAACTATGGCCTTTTCATTATGTTATTGTTGTAATTGGAGCTAAAATATTTCACACAAATTAACATTAACAAAATGGTTACCAATATGGCCATTTATGGTTAGATTCTTATGCTCTTGTGCAGTAACCTACCTCATAAAATACATTAAAATAATGCCCAATTTTCAGCTGTACTCTGAAAATTGGGCTTCAAGAGACATGAGAACATTTCTAGAAAGAAGCACCCCAATTTTTTTTAACCCTGTTTTTTGCATATTTGGAATGCTTACCAATGAATTAGATAACACTTGAAGTGAAAAGCCAAATACACTGTCTTTATGTAATAAGATGATGATTTAGTATTTCTGTTGTGCACGGTTAGAAATTAGGAAAGCAATTCAAAGCCGGTTTCTATATGGACGATTATGATAGCAGGCAAGTTCAAAACACAGTTTGCGGTTTTCTTTTGTACTTGTTTGTCCAATAAACTTTCGAAATGTTCTCGGTAGTTAGTCTACAATTGATCCAATGCAATCTTGAGAGAAATTTGTATCCTCAAAAAATCTCCTCCTGTCACTTTAAATCAAAATCTTTAGTTTTTTTTCACAACATAGTTCTCGCTATGGAACATAGGGTCATTCCCACCTTATATCTCTCTATATATTTTTTAATTCCACAACAATTAGTGCCATATTTTCTGGAATAAGGAATAGATAAGATTAGAATTGAATAGTCATAAGAAGATGACATGCAAACATTTTGTTGTTGTTGTTGTTGTAAGTGCCTTATTCTTCCAATATTTGCTGGTGGTTTCATCCTGCACTGAAGAATAAGACCATACTGTATTCTGACTGGTGAAATCAAGCCATTTGTATTAGCATGGGAGCTAGAAGACATTTAAAATACATTTCGAGTACAAACGGTTTGAGTGATTTAATATGTAGACAGCCTGACAGGGACCCCAGAAACGTGATTCTTAAGTACCGCAAATGGTGCCTTAAGGAGGGGATCTAGACAAAGATTACAAAGGGGTCAATTTTTAAAAATTCTAATTTCAAATTGTTGACTTGGCTTATTTTCAGGGTTATTTGTTTAACCATAATGATTCCAAAAGGTATACTTTGTACCATTTGTAACCTAAAGTTTTGGAAAAACAGAAAAGTTAATAAAAACGGTCATTTGCAGTTGTACAGGGGTCTTTTAAAGTTGCTCCGATTCGGATAAAAAATGGTGCAAATTGTTGATGGTGCTCATAGGATTAAAATAAAGAATAGTTTTGAGTGTCTCAGATGCTTGCTTAACAAAGTTAAGGCCTCCTTAAGGCACCATTTGCAGCACTTAAAAATAACGTTTCTGGGGTCCCTGTCAGTCTGTCTACATATTTAATCACTCAAACCCTTTGTACTTGAGATGTGTTACAAGTGTCTGCTAGCTCCTAGGCTATATGCAAAACTCATTCATCTTGCTAATGTTATGGCATCGTTAATCAATTAAACTCGCCAACAGACAGTACAGCACAGGGTTTTCCCCAATTCATAAAAGGGCGCCAGGCAGAATTGTTTTTCCAATTAAAGGTAGTGAGAGTAAAGGATCTACATATCCCTCCTGTAACTTTTAAAAACAGGAAGTCTACATTAGATCAAATTGAATGAATCATATCATACAAACAAATAAAAACATTACTTGAAGTGCTCCCTTTTTTGGACAGATGTCAACTGAAAACCTGTGCATCATATTTTCAAACTGAAATAGCAAAGAGGCCAAATTATGTTCTGCACATTGTAATCCCTCATTTGGACCAGTAGTCCCAATATTTAATATTGCTCAACGACCCTTTTCAAAGCAAATATGCAGGTTTCAACACCCATGGATATTTTAATGTCAAGGCTAAAGAAGGCATTAACAGCAGTTACCTAATTAGTAACACTGATGGATTGGCACCAAGATAATAGGCGAGCGGTCAAGCTTCAAAAAGTGCTTTATTTTTCGAGTAACCCCTCCCCTCGGTACAACAAAACAAACCACTTTTATTCAAAGGCCAATTATATAGGATTTATGAAAACTGATGGTTGTGGTCAAAAAATTTGGTGGCAGGGGTGTTTTTTGGCCAAAAAACCCTATTTTGGGGCTAAAAATAAAGAAAAAACATGATTTTTTAATTTTAAATCCAAAAAGCCAAATTCTGTATAATAAGTACAATTTTTGTTTTTAGATCTACATTTTAAAACATTGGCAATAAAAAAGACAAGATTGATATTTTTGCTGCACAAAAAAATGCAGTAGAAGCAGTAGAAGGAGTTATTTTTGGGTAGAAAGTAAAATTTTGGCTAAAAAATCAACAAAAAAATATAATTTTCCGTAAAAAACATGGACCAAAAACACCCCACCATTGTATGTAGTAACATCATGATTATATTCTCATTTGGTGCAGTGTCCCATACAGACTTGGCAGCTATATAATACTAACAATTGGCTTAGGTAATGTGTTTGTGCCATATTAAAAATGCCCATTTTGGTGAACAATTTAGAGAAAAATTGATAATAAATTCAAAAAAATCTATTTCGGCCAAATAAACGGCAAGATTAAACACTTAATTGTTACTTTTTGGTTTGACTTATGTTGTATTTGATTCACAAAAATAAGTCTTGCTCAACAAAAAAAAGTGAAATGGAAAAATTTAGTTTTAGGTGTTTTTATTTTTGGGCCTTTAAAATAAGCAACTAATCAAAAAAATGCATTTTTGGCAATACAATGATTACCTTTTTTGGCACAGCTACAAAAATTACATTCATGCTTTCACTTATTAAATCCTGCAAATTTTTGAAAGTTACCAAATTAGTACCCCAGGGGCCCGTTCCCCAACCTTGTATAAAAATGCCAAATTTTCTTAGTAAGTCAAAATAAATGAAAGTGTTTTAAAATGGATCGAAAAATCAAAATGCAATGACCTACTGGAAATTAACTGGTTATTCTTTTGGCCTCCTTATGTGTTTTTTTAAGGTGTCAACAGATTTGTAATGTTTTCTGGGTTTTTGAACTGGTTCAAGGAAAAAAAAAAAAGTTGTCCAAGAATGCAATAAAAAATAATTTCCAGTTTGTAGCTAGCGCATAGCTTTTTCGACTAAAAAAATACGAAAGTCTAAGGTCTTGATGCTGTTGGAAGCTGAGACACCGGTACATTTTTTTCCGTAAGAAGGTTTCAAGACTTCCTGGTAAGGTTGTTAACAGGTTCAATCACACTTTTTGAGTCAATTTCCTGAACCCCCCCATTTTGATATGCATTCTATGTATTGGCTGTGTTTGTGATTTGGTTGGCTGCTGTATACTTTGCATCCTTGCTATACCCCTGTCCTGCATGTTCGATTCGTTTTTCCATATTTATGATTGATAAGTGCTACAATAAAGATGTAGCAGCAATATAATAAATGGTAATATGTCACACACCAATGTGAAATGCTTATTGATTTTAACAAATTGCGTTCACTTAATTAGCTTTAATTTCTCAGTTGTATCTCCAAAAATTTTAACATAGTGGGACCCCCGTTTTATCAGGTAGGGTAGAGAAACATGTAAGAGGCATTCACATAAATGTAAGAGGCGAAACAAAATAAAATTAAAAAAGAAAATTGGGGAAATCTCGAGGGAAACATTGAAAAAAGAATGAAGAAGGCAAAGAGGACAGACAGGGGGTTTGCACCTGAGAAAGGAAAGGGAAGGGGGAATAAGGACAATTGTCCCAAATGAAGTACATGAAAACAAAATGCAGGTGCTTTTTGCCAAACATGTTAAAGTCTGACTCAGAGATTTCTGAATATAATTTTTAATATATTAATTAAACAAATATATCAATACAACCGAAGAGTATAGGTCACCCGCGGAATCGCTCAATTCCAAAGTTTGAGGAAGAATCGGAGGTTTTCGTTTGATGCAGTAAACATTTCTGTGTTATTAACAGTTGCATAGGATACTGTGTATAAACAAAATTTCGGATCCGAATTTTTAAAAAAAGATGTGATTTTCTCTATGAGGAGCTTGATTTGGGTTAGCTATTTCACAACAGTGATTAGTATAAGGACAAGCAGTATGTACATGCAAAAAAAACACAATTTGTAGTGAAAAATTGATGGGCGCCCTCATCGGGAAATCTTGAGTCAGCCTTAATACAATAGCTTCCACGCATAGTAATTGTCCCAAATATGTCAATTTTTTTTGCAATAAATTATACTTTTTGCAATTTTGGTGGACTTTAGCATTTGGTGGTTCTTTATAAACTCATTTTGATGAAAGGATTGATGGAAATGCTAGTAAATTTTGTACCCGACGGAGAAAACGGACCTGTCCAGTTCCTGTAGCATTATATCAAGGGAGTGTATGATTATTAATCATATGGCAGGTTTGAAAATTGGCCTTCAGAAAAGAAAATGCCCATTATCGGAATAACACCAATGTCATAAAATCTCAAAATTCCAATATCAATTTTTTTCAGTTTAGAATGAAGATCTTCATAATAGTGGGGGACTGTAGTGAACAGATCTTATATGAGTGTGCAAATTACGGAATAAAATTGTGAAATTTTGGTAATAAGTACTTTAAATTGATAATCAAAAAAAAGTGATGGAAGCACTTCCCAACCCCGTGCATGGCCCCCAGCAGGGATTCAAGGTTACACAGGGGTAATAAAAATTTTTAAAATGTTCCGATGTTTTGAAAAGCACACCATTGATTGATATCGGTCTGGTTACAAGGTTCCAAAAAAGGTATTAGTTATACTACCTGTGACTTATGGTTAAGGAAAGTATTGGGTAAAAAACTGTAAAATGGTGAAAAAGTCACATTGGGTTTGTACAGGGGTCAAAATTAAAAGTTGCCTCCAATTTTTTGTAAAAGGTGGTTCAAATTGTTGTGTTTTACTCATAGAATTGAAAATATAGGAATAGGTTTTGACTATTCTTACGGGTCTGGTATTAACCAAATGGCGAATAAAGTCAAACAGCTTATTGGCAGCTATTGGTTCTATTGAACCTGTGACCTATTTTGTTGGATAACGTGAATGGAAAACTAAGCATTAACAGATAAGGCAAACCTTTCCTTATTTCAATCCTTAAGCTAGGGAAACAATTTGCACCCACATATTAACTGATCAAAAGCAAACTTTTAACCTTTTGACCCATATACACACCAAAATGACTTTTTCCACCATTTTTACAGTTTTTTACCCCGTAACTCCTTGGAACTATAAGCCATAGATAGTGTAAACTATAACTTTTTGAATCCTTGTGACCAGACAAAAAAACCATGGGTGTGCTTTTTAATACATTCAGAACATTTGAAAATTTTTGACCCCTGTATAACCGTGAAATCCAAGCTTGGGGCGTTTCTTAAGGAGGGTTGGCAAGGGCTTCCATCAATTTTGGATTATAAATGCCTAAAGTACCTTGTGTTGCAAAAATTCACCATTTTTATTTTCCGGAAGCGCACAAAGCGCACAACTCTTACACTACAGTCCCCTGCTATTAAAGGTGCATTCAGCATTAAATAAAAATTCATCATTCGACTCATTTAAAGAGCAAGATTTACATACTCTCTAAATTCTTAGATTAAAATCTATTAGATGTATATTTCAGTCTACTGTATACAAAATTTTAATCAGTCTTGGAATTTGCCTTAATAGCATCCAATTAGATTAATTTTAATTTAAGGAATTAGAGGGTATTTCCTTTCTCTGGAGGATCTTTGTTAGGAAAATGGTGACTTTTTGATAGCCTTTCTCAGTATCATTAGTGAATGGACATCTTCAAACTTAGTAAAAGGTGATTTGCAAGCATGCCCAAAAATGAAGATGTAATGATCCAAACAAAATCATATTTTGACAAGACAATATGACAAAACCAAATACTGAAAATATGAAAAAGGCAAAAACCCTAAAAGAGCTAAACCACAAAAGGTCAAAAAAAACCCCAGATTTTGCGAACGGAGCGAGAATTAAGTTAGGGTTTTTTTTGCCCCCCAAGAAAAAAAATAAAAAATATTTTTTTTCTGCCCAAAGGGTTCAAAATTTTGGTAAAAAAGTCCACTTTTGCCATTATTTTGCAAAATAGCATACAAAAATTTGTAAAAATGCACAAGAATTTTTAAGTTAAAGTAAAATCAACACAAAAAGAAAATTAATTGAAAATCTTATGACTCAAAAAAGTACAGTACTGCCCAAAGAAAAACATAACAAACTTTTGAAAGGTAGCCTATAACACTTTCTACTTCCACAAATGTTAATTCAAGTTGTACAAGTTTATATTTCCTGGTACAGTGCTGGGTATTGACATTATAGTAAATGTTATGTGAGTTGTAACCTTCTCTTTTTATCCAAGTGGATGTCTAGTCTGGGGTAATAAAGTGGGGGAAATGCCCAAAAATTGACCAAATTTTAAAAAAAGTTACTTTGCCATCATTTGCAAAAGCATGATACAAAATTTTGTAAGACATCGCACAAGATTTTTTAAGAATAACGTATAAAAATCACACAAGATTCTGCTAAATCACAAATTCAATCAAAATTTGTAAACCGCACAATTCTAAATTGCACAGAATTATGTAAAGCGCACCAAAGATCTGTGTAAACAACAAGGTTCTGTTAAAATCGCACATAATTCTGTTAAATTGCACGGAGTTTCCAATAAAATCGCAACAAAGTACATCCAATCGCCTATGAATGAATTTGTAAAATTGCACGGGGATCCTTGTAAATCCCATATAGGCTGATTGATAGTCTTGCGAAAATGATAAAAAAAATCTTGGAGGAATTTGGAGAATTGAATGAAATTCACAAGATCATCTCAAAAATCGCTAAAATTCTCCAAGTAGAAATCGCGGGTAATTTTGAATTATTTTATAAAGACAGGTATCTTTTAGATTTTTTATAGACTGATTGAGATTACCACTTTCCCCAGTGACATGGGGCTTTTTTAAGATGTTGAGCTAGGTATGAACATATGACATAGTCGCTAAAATCTACTTAGATAGGACTTGTTAAAAAATTCTCAAAAAATCATATTCTGCCCAGCAGAAGAAACTGCATGTTTGGACTAAATTGGCCCAAATTTGACATTGTTAACATCATACCTAAAAATGAATGCCAATGGTATTTCAAGTATTTTCAGCTATATTTATGGCATAAAACATTAATGTGTAGCTAAAGTGTAACTATTATTCGGGTTTAGAAACCTTATTTGAGAGAAACGTATATTTTCACTCAATCTCACAATAAGTTACACTGATCTTCGGAGGTCGTCGGTAGAGAAATAGACAATTGTCTTATAAAATCAAGCATTTTTTGGTAAAATTAAAGTATCCACCCTGAAGAGTAAACATATTTTTACCATTTGCGGAATAGCTTATGAAGAGTGAAGAAGTTAAAATCTTAAACTTATTCTAAGCGAAATTTGATAGAAAACAACAGTCCAAAGATATGAATCTCCATCATTGACGTGGTGGTAAGTTAAGCGTCTTTGTTTTTATTAGGTTTGCTTTTGGTCCTATAACTTATGGGGTTATATGTAACTTAAACTTGTTACGAACATGCTAAAAATCTGATTTTTGACAAATTTTTTTTTTTTTTATTTCGTTGAGGCAAAACTGTTAGCTTGTCACCAATCTTAATTTGGCCTTTCACTGCCAGTTCTCAAAGTGCTGGGTATTTTATAAAAAACATTAGGGACAGCAGTCCCGAATAGGTCGTCCGATTATGACCCAAGTAACCCCCCTGAATGACCTTTGGAATCCTCATGTGTTACCTTACATAAGACCGCTTGTCTCAATGTACAAGCAAACACAAGTATCCAAAAGGTGTATTACATGGTTGACAAACACGGACGGCCACGCAGACAAGCGAATTATCCAGAAATTAAGGTCTTCCGATTGCCATTGGCAACCTAAAATGATAAAAAACTTTGTAAGTTAATCTGCCTTTACTCACTCAAAACTACTATTCATTAAAATGGGTTAGTTAAATACTGAGAACCCTATAAGTACGTACGTACAGAATAGGTTAAAAAAATGAAATTTTTGAATTAATGTTTTCATTTTTAAACTAAAATTACATTTTTTGAATTTCAATACCTCGCTTTTATTTTCATGCTGCTTTGTAAAACATGAAATCAATAATTCGAGAGAAGGTCATTACCCACATCCAATTTCAGTGCTGTAGATCCGTGTGTATTTCTCCCCGTTTTTCATTTTTTAAACCAAAACAGGATTTCTTTGCAAACTTTTGGACATAAACACACCTGACTAAAAGTTTACAGGCTCTCCCGACAATATATGAAATATAGATCTATAAAAGCAATTGATTGCTTACTCGTAAAAAATGTGGTGCTTTGTCTATTGTCTTAGAGAAAATCCTAAATTTTCCTTTTAATTTTTAGCCAAAAAAAGACCCTTTTTCCCCCCCAAACACCCCAAAATTTAATAACTTTTACCCAAAAAGTTAGCATCTTGACCTATCTCGCCAATCCATAAAAAAAGAATCTTGATTAAACAAATACCACCACATCAGTTCCTAGTGTTTTTGGCTCTACTCTTCCTGCGTATTTTTTTGTAGTATTCTAGTTTTGTCAGAATAACAAATATTTTAAAATTAAAAAATCATGATTTTTCTTTCATTTTAGCCCCAAAATAGAGTTTTTTGGCAAAAAAAAAACACCCTGCCACCAAAATTTTTTTACAAAAACATCATTTCGTACAAAATTCTAACATTTTATCATTCGCAAAAAAAAGTGGTTGTATTTTGTGGTACCGATTCGGGGAGGGTTCCCGAACAATTGGCAGTACTGAACGCTCCACTATAAGGATTAACCTCCCTTTTTGAAGCTCCTTCAAGTCGTGGTTTGATGCGTTACAACCAGCAGGAAAGGGGAGGGCATTCCATAAGCTAAGAGGAAATGGAGAAAACGATCTTCTGTTTTTTTTTTCTTCTGGGGGGGGACCAAGTTGGACCTTGGGATTTTTCACAGCACGGCTGACGTGCCTAATGCAAAAGCAGCTGACAGAAGGAGATCCAATGCTTGTCCATAAAACATGACATTTATATGGTTGCCATGGAAAACAATAGCTTTTCAGTGCAAACTTTGGAGCGAAATCTGCATGATTTGTTTTCATTTTTTATAGTGGCATGCAATAAGAAAAGAACAGTGCAACTTTGGAATCTGCATGTTTTTTAATCATGATTGCCATGGCAACACTATTGGTGTTATTGATACAGAACAAAATTGGGATTCCTTTTTGCTATTCAGTTTGAAATTTGGAAAGCGCTCCAAGCGCTCCATATGTACCCCCTTTCAACAAATTCTACATGTAACAAATTCTTTTTTTCATTTTGGTCTTAGGGTTAAGGTATTGCTTAGTGTAAGGTCAGGTTTCCTGTGAGGGCCTTTCTATGGTATCCTGGTAAACCAGTACTACCTGTCCCAAGGGCCCGAGTGGTCGGCGGCTAAACCGTCACACCCATCGGCTTTATGATGAGGGGGTAGTGTTACCTGGTAGAAAATGAAAAAGACCTACAAAGGCGTCAGCTCGGAGAGCTAATGGCGGCCATCCAGCACTGCTGCCTGCATGGGGGGCGTGGTGCACCAAAGGCTAGCCCCCCAGGCCGATAACTGGTGGATTGACGTCAGGAAGGGCGCAACCCGGTTCAATGATATTTTGCTCAATAATCCTCACACAGCAGTATTGACTGCGTGAGGTGTATCGGCCACATCCGTTAAAGGGGACAAAACCGGATTTAAAACTTGGTATAACTAACTAAACTAAGGTCATCCATAAAAAAAAACATGTTTCCTGTAGAATTTTAAAGGGGTATATATGGAACTATTTCCAAATTTGATGCTCCGTTGTGGTCTTCTAAAAAGGATTTGTTACTTTTTTTGACGTATTAGTTGAAAATGACATCGGAGATTGTATGGTATCCAAAAGTTCTCTGGAAGGGACGTTGGTGCAGTGACAGAAGACAAAATACATACATCAATAAGTGAGCACTGGCACAGTTGTAGGGTAACATGTAAACTGTGTTATGATTCCATTATATTTTATCACGTCTGTGCAATAGTATATTTGAGTAAGATTTAATTGTTTGTACGGACGATATTGCGTCACAATCGGAATTCTGTCTGAGGCTTGACAAGCGACCATGTCAGAGGGACATTCAATCACATTAGCTCTGGTTTTGACTTTTAAAAAGATTGTATAAATTGTGTCAATTGAATGACTGTGATCGTCCCGGTCCAGATAAAATGCACCGTATCATGAATGCTTAATGAAATAGGTGCTCAATCACCTCCCTGCTCTGCCACCAGCATAAGCTGGTCATGCTAAGAAAATTATTTTGAAATTTAATTTTATTAAAAATAACATACTCTATAAATGAAAAAGAGTGAATTTCATCTAAAGTGCAGACTGCAGGGCCTGTTTCAAAATTAAAAACAAATATCAATATGGCCACATCTTTCAAAGACTATTTTTGGTCTCCAATTAGGGTACTTCATAATTTTACAAAATGACACCTTTATCATGAAGAGTAACTTGCTACAAACCAAATATTCTGCCAACAGTGACATTTTTAATGCTTTATAGAAGCCTTACAACGCTAGTTTTTTATGTGGTCATTGGAGGGCACAAATGAGTATCATTGATGTATAATAATGCAGAAAACTATATATTTCTTATCAAGTTTTTTCTAGAAATTCAAAATGAGTGGACCTCATTAAAAGTTTTTTGTTAGGTCTGTCAATTCACGTGAGAGGTTGTTGGTAAAGAGGATTATTTTATGGCCACCCATAAAAAGTTGGTGGTAGGTTAAGCATATTCGTGTACAGTAATAGTTATACTGCATGAAGATTGTACATGATTCCAGTCCTAATTAAAAGGTTTCAACCAATTGCAGTGTGAAGACATCAGTACATGTTTAATTAAAGGTGAATTTCATGATTCTAACCCCTTCTGTTTTGTTCATGTTTCGCTAGATATCCTTGAGAAATGATTATCCCCAAAATTTCAGTTGATTTTGATCTTGCGTTTTGGTGTTATGAGCAAATGTTCATATCACAATCTCCCATAGACCACTGTACAGTCATTTCTGTCCGTTTACGCACAGAAAATACAAAATTGTGAATTTCTTGCAGAGACGATCGAATTTGCACGTCAGATTGGGCACACATATTATACTCAGCTCGACGGTTCAGATGATATAAAAATCTCAACTTTTTTAGGTAAGTCAGGGGGACGAGGCTGTGGATCATGAAATGCCCCTTTAAATATTGTTATTTGAACTCAACTTACCTTTGACACAGCAAAATATAGGAGAAATAATGCATTCTTATATCAATACACACATAATGCAACTAAGTTTTTATTTGGCCATCCAACCATTTGAGAGTTAAGCACAAAGTAGATTATGAGTTCCTTGACATCCCGGCCAACCATGGCATTAGGCTTTTATCATAAACAGACCATTTTGTAAGAACTGAATTCATCAGTTTCCAGTAAGCCAATTCTGCATGTGTAGTAACTTTGTGCCATGGCCACAATGTGCTTTGTAATTGTAACAAAGGCCAAGTCTCACATGGCCAAGGATTGAATATCCACCCCATGATCTTTTTTTGAAATATGCAAGAACTCTCACTTAATTTTAAGAGAGAGATCAATTACAAGCAAGATATTAAGACAAATGCTTTAAGTAGGTGTGTGTTTGTGTCTTGGTGGGTCAGTAGAGGCTTATGATTGTGTTCATTGTCTTTGTGTATTTGGCTTGTGTCGCATTTTTTTGTTCTCAAAGAGTTAGAGAAAAGTACCACAGCTTTTTATTGAGTGGTAAAGAGAAATCAGATTACAAAGCAGTGTGGTTAGTTGTCATCACTGAGTGGGTTGCTTTTAGAGTTTGGTATAGGAAAGCAATTCAGTCAAGGTTAACTTAGACAAGTAATTATTCATTGTACATGTGGTGCTTATAACCTCCCCTTTATCTTAGTCCAGTTGTCCATATCCTTCTAGGATGTATCCCCCCAAAAAAATATGCATGTAGGAGGCTTGCAAATATAAATTGTGGGTTACATCTTTTTATTTTGCATTGACCAAGGAGTTCCAAGAATGACAGGTGTGTGCAGGTAAAATGTTTTGTGTGAAAATTTAATACTTTAATACCTTATGATGTCCATTTCCCTGGGTCCATTCCCCCTTAATTTCTGCACAACATTTACTGAAATTAATAAAAACTACCCACTCTTTTCTGTCCTTACCCAGACCTTTCATCCTCAGAAAGACCCACTTCTTTTATTTTTGCATTGACCAAGGAAATCCATGGATGACAGTTGTACGTGTTTTGTGAAGATTCATAATTGCTGAACCAAAGAAACATACCCCTTTTCAATTAGGAACCTTCCTTACCAAGCATACAGAGGTACAATAGTGGTGGATTTTTTTTTTTTTTGCTCAGGAGTATTTTAGTAAATTTTGAATGCTGGTAAATACATAACATTGTCTGAGGATCTCAAAAAAGGACCCTAAATGACATAATCACAAGTAGGATATTTGAACCCTTACTGGTGTAAGAATCTTTTAATCTCACCCCTAAATGGTATGAGGTACTAAAAATGACCTCCATCAGAGTCCCTGTCAATGTCATGAAGTTCAGACCTGGAGATGAAAACCTGTTATTCTGGGAAGATATTGAGAAGATGTGGGATGTTAACACGGAAATAAATGCTATGGAAAGATTGGCGAAAATATTACCCCAAGCGTGAAATAAGATCCCTAAATGTTCGAAGCTTAACATCATGAAAAGGTAGTTTTTGTGTTGCCTGCTGTAGCATGAAGATATATAGGGATAGCTTTCCACTGTGGCTGTAAGCTGCTGTGGCCGTGGCTGTGACAATAAACTAAGGACAGGCTAAGTTCAAACTTAGTCACAAGAACCCCTGACCTGAGCCTCATTTGGCAAGGTGCAACTTGATACCTAATGACCCCTATGTCACCTTTGACCCCATTTTTTAACTGCATGATCATCAGGCAAAACAAGCATTCTGGGGAATGCACAACAGTTTTTCAGATGAGCTTGCGTACCAAGTAATGTATTGAGTTACTCCCCCGGTGTATTTCCATGTGTTCGATGAACATGGATTAGTGTCTACATAAACATTGTAGAGATCCATTATTATTTGTGGTCTGGCCAGAGCTTTTAGTTGTAGAGGCATCATGAATGTAGCCTGTTTTTCTTTTCTCTTTCATCCCCAGTGAGACTTTTATGTGTTATTGCAAGGTATTTATAAAAGCTAAAAACTACCCACTCTTTTCTGTCCTTACCCAGACCTTTATCCTCAGAAAGACCCCATTCTTTTATGTTGCACTGAACAAGGAATCCAGGATGACAGTGTATGGTTTTGTTGAAGATTCATAATTGCTGAATGAACCAAAGAAAAACAGACCCCATTTTCAAGTAGGAACCTTCCTTAAAAGCATACAGAGGTACAAAATTCAGTGGTGGATTTTTTTTTTTTTTTTTTTTTGCTAAGGATATTTTAGTAAATTTTGTGCGGGTAAATACATAAACATTGTTGAGGATCTCAAAAAAAGGACCCTAAATGAATAATCACACAGTCGGATATTTGGAACCCTACTGGGTGTAAGAATCTTTTAATCTCACCCTAAATGGTAGAGGTACTAAAACATGACCTCCATCCGAGTCCCCCCTGGTCCCCATGTTCATGAAGCTTCCGACCGGGAGTGAAAAAAATGTTATTCTGGGAAGATATTGAGAAGATGTGGGATGTTTAAAACAACTGGAAATAAATGATATGGAAAGATTGGCGAAAATTAACCCAAAGCGTGAAATGTGAACTAAGATCCCTAAATGTTTCAAAGCTTAAACATCATGAAAGGTAGTTTTTGTGTTGTCTGTGTAGCAGGAAGATATATTAGGGATAGCTTTTCTGGCTGTATACTGCTGTGGCCGTGGCTGTGACAATAAACTAAGGACAAGTTAAGTTCAACTTAGTCACAAGAACCCGCGGACTGGCTCATTGCAAGGGTGCAACTTGAGACCTAATGACACCTATGTCACATTTGACCCCATTTTTAATTGATGATATCAGGCAAACAAGATTTTGTATCCGGGGAATGCAAAACAAGTTTTTCAGATGAGTTGCATACCAAGTAATGTATTGAGTTAACTCCCCCGGTGTATTTCCATGTGTTCGATGAACATGGATTTAGTGTCTACATAAACATTGTAGAGATTCCATTATTATTTGTGGTCTGGCCAGAGCTTTTAGTGGTAGAGGCATCATGAATGTAGCCTGTTTTTCTTTTCTCTTTCATCCCCAGTGAGACTTTTATGTGTTATTGCAAGTAGGTTTTTAAAAGCTAAAAAGTACTTTATATAACCTAGATCGATAAAAGACGACTGTTTAGCTACTTGATTTATGCCACATAAGTTGGAGGCTGTATAGTGTTTACACATTGCGGTTAGAGCACATTAAAATGGTGGAAAAGCACGTTTCACGGCTGTTCATAACCAATTTGGTCATTTTTGCAATTTGAGATTTGTCCAATCAATCAATCAATCAATCAATTAATCATTTTATTTTCCATAAAAAACATTACAAAATACAAACGGGGTAAACGTAATACATACATATTAACATAATATCACATTTTATGGATAGGAAGTGGTTGAAATGCCGAAGCCAGATTACCACCACTTAAAATTAATTGTACATTACATATTAAAGCAAAGGACAAGAAGAACTATCACACAATGCAATACACAAAACACATGTTCCCAAAATCAATGAGTTTAGAAGATATTTAAATATGATTATATTGATTTCGAAAGTGTTTATTGGAATTGAATTTTTAAATTGATCACTCAGGGAGTTCCACAAGATTGGGCATGCTTGCCGTTCTAATTGATTTACACTGAATATCATCTTTATTTCTTGTTGGAGTAAAAATTACTCCTGGTTCTTGTGTGTGAAAGTTATGGATATCGGATTCTCATGGTGAAAAAATTATAAATGAATTTGGCAATTAAGTTGCAAAGTATCTGAACATAAAATTGAACCCACGTCTAGTTTATACACATAATATAATTTAAAACATTATATTTGGAAGTGAAAAAGTGGTGGCAGCATGGACTTCGAGAAATGACTATTTGATTTGATTCTTAATGCCCATTTTTGAAGTAAAGTTGTCGTGAATTTTTTCCCAAAATTATTTGCACAAGGAGCTTCCCCGGTAAGTATACCATAATTATATATGGTAAGACAATAAGTTATATAATATGCGCTCAGGTATATTGAATTTAAGCTTGTTGATCATACCAATATTCCCGATATTTTTTCGATATTCCATCAACGTGGTGCATCCAGGTTAAATTGTCATCAGAATTATCTGCAAAAAAACTTAGTCTTTGTCTCCCTTTGTAGACTTGTGTTGTCAAGAATAATATCTATATTCTTGTACATTGACAACATCTCTATTTTGTATTTGAGTCATTTTTAGGCGGGTACCCATAATCATTTCATTAGTTTTACTCGGGCATTGACATATAGCTTTTTTGCTTTAAACCAGTTACTATTCTGACAAGTCCATTCATAATTGACTTTTGAATAATAATGTCACTATGTGAATATAAAATTGTAGTATATCGGGCAAAAATAAAAGAAATCTAGCAGGAGGTTTGAGGTATTTGTAATCTCAATTGATATCTAAAATTAAAGAGTAGTAAGGGAACCTAATATGGAACCCTGTGGTCTCCACAATATTATATCCTAAGTTCAGATTGCTTATTCTTTATTATGACATCGTTTTCTTTCACTTTTAGTACTCGCAAACCAATCATAAACTACCCCTCTGCACCATAATTTCTAGGGCTATGAAGTAAAATATTGTGGTCATTGTGTCAACAGCTTTGGATAGGTTCCGGTACACCCCAAATTGTGGGTTTACCCTATTTGCCACGCTTTCTGTATTTTATCAACAAGTGCATTATAGCCATAGAAGTTTAGAAGTAGACGATGGCCCTGATCCTTTTATTGATTGACATGAAGAATATATGGTATCAATAAATTCAAGACATCTGTGCAAGACCAGCCTTTCTGTATTTGTGAAAACACGAGGAAGTCGGGCAAAGGAAAGTACTTAAACTGGTCGGTATATTTGAAAATATTTAACTGTCATCTTTCTTATAAATGGGGATTGACCTTGTATTTTTAAACTGCTTAGGAACCATACCAGTTAACAAAGGATAAATTGAATATTTTGTGAGAGGTTGGGCAATTCATTTGCTAACTTTTACAATCAAAATTTCCTATCATCATGGCCAGCACTTTTCTTGGGATCAAATTTATTAATGATTTTCAACAATCTCGGATTGAAATAATTGGGTCATGAATATACTTTTTTGATAAGGTATATTCAAATAATCATAATTAGTTTGTACCGGAGGAGTTCTGAATTTTAGATGCTAAGTTTGGTCCTACGTCACGTTCACGAAAAAATCATTAATTCATGATTCTACTTGTTGGATCTGATAATTAGGTTCCAGATTTTTCGTTTGAACTGATCACAAATATTTGGCTTCTGACCACGTCCAATTACATCGTTTATTATTTTCCAGGTCTTTCGCATGGTGTTTTTTCTTTGTTCGAATTTTTTAAAATAATTTAATTTCGTTTTGATTTTCTAATCACACATGCAACTTAGTTCTAAAGGTTTTAAATTTTTGATGATATTGTCATTGGGACATTGTTACATAGCTTGTTATAGCGGATTTTTGTTATTTATACTATTAAGCAGACCTTTGGTAATCCACGGAGATCGTGCTGGATCTATTTTGTGGTTATTGTTACATTTCTTAAGTGGTATAAATTCATTATTAAATCTGACATTGTTTCATATGCATTTATAATCATCATCAACCATTGCTATTTTAAGAATGCTCTTCCCATTTCACATTCGATAAAGAACTTTTTAATCTAGAAAGTACAATGCACTATAAAAATATAAAAAGTAAAAAAACATTTATTTTTATTTCCAGATTTGTCGTGCAAACTCAGATTACTTATCAGAACTCTGTTGGCAAGTGATCGACTGATGTTGGTTACTAAATAGCTGTTTTTTTCTACTTTGTCACAAATTTGTTAATATGTATCAAGAATGGCGATGTTGTCGCTGTATCCTTGTGGTGTATAGATTGTTGGAATAATGGAATTAGAATAAATAGGTCAAATGTAATAGAGTGGTCTATGGCTATCATCTTTGAGAAGATCTATGTTAACGTCCCCCATTACATAAGTTTTCATTTTCTTCTCTGCATTTCTTTTCGTAAGTGCCGAATCATTTATTATCTCTGATATAAAATGATCTATAGACATATTGGGGCCCTGTACACCACACCAACCAATATAATTGTTGGGATTTTTTCTTTCAATTTCAATAAAACATGATTCGGAATTCGGTTGCATACAAAGATCCTTTCGAATTTTATATTTTAACTTATCAGTTACAACATACATACACAGCTCTGGGATACGGCCACCCCCTGTTAACATTTCCAGGTTATCTCCCCGGGGATGTTTAAGTATTCATTGGTTTCTTCAGTTAAATGGTTTCAGTAAGGTAAGTCCTATTACAGTGAAATCGTGGTTGACTGTTTCAATGCACTCTTTTAGTTTATCAACAGTTTTAGTAAGACTACGTTATAATCGGCATTCAAGATATAAAATCACCGTTACCGTACTTTCGGAAAGTCGTAATTTACAATTGTTCCGAAGAAGAACATCCGAGATGGGTTGACATGGTGCCGTTTTCATAATCATTTAATTGTTTAACATTTTTTCAAACGTAATGGGTGGAATAACATATTGTAATATTTTCAAGGTTAATGTCGTTAAAGTTAATGCCATTCGGTTCACATTCACGTTCGTTACGATTCATTTTGATCGGGGTTCTCTCCATACCATTTCTTACATATCCATTCTTTTAAACTAACTCCCGAGTTTTAGATTTGTACATTTCTATGAAACATATGATTTACATAACGTACATGAAACATCTTTGTGGAAATTGCTTAGTATTGGCACATGACACACACAAACATCTTGACTTGATTGAGACATACAATAAACACAAATATCATATACAATATTAAATAATACCTATGAGTGAAAAACTGTGTTTTCCTGTGTGTCTGAATGATTTTTATTTATAGGAGTAGGGGAATACTAAGTGTTCAAAAAACAAAAGGGTTTGTGGGGTTTTGTTCAGATAAAAAACCAGAGTTCTGGTTAAGAAAAAATAAGATAAGCATTCAGTGGATGATTGTGAAAGTTGAAAAATTTTAGGGATTGGTCAAAGTTGAAAGTTTGCAATCTAACAAATGGCTGCACAATTAGATATCATTTCTTTCTGTGACAGTTGTCTCGTGAGTTCAACTTGTGAGTGTCGTATCGATGGTTAGCAATATGGTTACCCCAAGGTATAAACAAGAAGGGCTTTTTGCAACCTAATGTTTTCCTTTTTTGCCCAAAACACTCAATGAATGCTGATCCAGGTTTGGTTTATTAAGGATCATCATTTGTACTAATTTAAAGGGATAGAAGCAGCGATTGCTCACATATTAACCCGGGAAGCGAGCAACATTTGTAACACATTCTCAAGGTACAAAAGGTTTTTTTGAGTGAAATAAATATGTTGAGGGACTGACAGGGACCCCTGAAACTGATTTTCTTAAGTGCCGCAAAATGATGGCATTAAAGGAGGGAGGGGGCCCCCAAAAACAAAGTTTGACAGGGGTCAAATTTTAGATTGATCCAATTATGTTGAAACAGCACAGGTTATGTGTCTAAACATAAGATTCAGGAAACAGGTATAGTGGTTAATATGTACAGCTAAAGTTTCAGAGTTATAGGCTAAAACCAGCAAAAAATCAATAATATAAGCGGGTCAATTTCAGTTGTCAGGGTCCAAATTTAAAGTTGCTCCAATTTGGACAAAAAATGGTGCAAATTATTGGGGGAGTACATAGGGTTAAAATAAGGAATAGTTTTTAACTGTTTAAATGCTTAGATTCAGATTAGGGGGGCCACAGAAGGTCAACGTCAAGTAATTTCAATGGGGTTTGATCTTGTTACCCCCCTACTTTCTTAAGAGCATTGAGACACTCACAACTATTCCTATTTATCCTTGAGCTCCACCATAATTTGACACCATTTTTTATCCAAAATCGGAGGCATTTTTACAATTGACCCCGTTACAACTGAAATTGCACCCTTTTTTATTGTTTTTGCTGTGTTGTTAAGCACTCTAACTCTGAGAAAATTTTAGGCTGTTGTACATATGTGATGTGATCTTGGGAAACCCGCCACATGTTGCACAGGAGAGTTTGAAAAAATAAAGAAAGTACCTTAAAATCTGTTATGTTGTACTTTATTTTTTGGCAGATTGAATAAGGCATAACTTTTGATATGTGTATCATAGAAGAAAGAAGTAAAAAGTTATGGAAAATTTATATTTCGAACTTTGCAATGATGTCAAAACTCAAAATATAAATTTTGCACCATGTGGCGGGTTTTCCCAGATCGCATCACATATTACAAACTATACCTTTTCTGAATCCTTATGGTTTGACACATAATATGGTATACTTTTCAACATGATTGGATCAATTTAAAAATTTGACCCCTGTACAATCTTTGTCTTGGCCCCCTCTCTTAAGGCACCACTTGCGGCACTTAAGAATCGTGTTTCAGGGGTTCCTGTCAGGCTGTCTACATATTTAATCACTCAAAACCTTTTGTACTTGAGATGTGTTACAAATGTGTGCTAGCTCCAGGGCTATATGTATTCACCGATTAACTTCTTACTTGGTCAGAAGAACCCTGTCCCAAGGCTCATGTGGTGTAAACAGGTTGACCTCTGATGACCCATATGTGACCTTTGACCCCATTTTGTCAAAATCTATAACACATTTCCCACGTGTTCACTGATTAACTTCATACTCGGTCAGATGCAGAAGAACCACTGGCCCAAGGCTCATATGAGGTGTCAATAGGTTGACCTTTGATGACCCCTATGTGAACTCACACCACCAAACTCCAACTCCAGGTGTTCCAGGGAACAATGTATTTTTTTCATACTGATATAAAGTAAAACAATGCAAAAATGCAGTTTTTGTACAATTTCTGGCTGAAAATTGATCTTTGTTCAACAAATATCAGGATTTTTTTAAAACTTTGTGGGATTATGACATCATTATGAGGGATGTTGGCTCTTTTTTAGTATCAATAACCTTTACATGTACATTGCATAGCAAATTCACCAATGTTGGGTGTTTCATTACACACTTAAAGGGGGATGACCCGATTTAAATATAAAAAGTTTTCATCTTGATAAAATGGCCTTCACCCCAAAACCCCATCTGTAAAATTTCGCGCTGATATTTCAATCCGTTTTGAAGTGCGATAAAAAAACATGGTTTTGTGAGCCCCATAGAGTACTGTGTAAAATTAATATTGGTCGACCAAAATGAGACACATTTTCACTCATAACTTCAAAACCAAACATCCTCTAGCCCTAAGATTTCACATGGTAAATGATAAAAATAGTAGCTTTCTTCTGATTCCAAAAGTTTGACCACTTACTTTAAATCGGGGGCTTTTGAGGACCAAGGCTATTAGCCAATCGGACGCGTGGACCTTTAAAATAATTTTGTCATTTTGAAATGGAAAATATCTCAGTGGTGAGCCCTCCAAGATATTTGTCAACTTTTAAAGCTAATTTTGGTTTGTAATTCTTATAGAGCTTGATCCAAACTGTGTGAAAAATTTTGACAAAAACCTTGACATTTTAAGAGTTTGTGGCATATTGTCAGAATCTTAAACACTGACAACAAGTGTTATCCAAATCACACTAAAAGGGGCATGTTGAACTACTTCTAGTGGGAGGCAAAAGCTCCCCAAGATGTAATTTGCAGATCTCTGTTACCCCCTTACAGGCATGTTCTACCCCATACATGCCAAGGAAGGGAACTAATTGTACAAGTCAAATTTGGCCTATTTTTCACCCATGCCTCTGTGCAAAATTTCTCTCGGCAGTGGTTTATGTAACTCTACGGCGGGATCTTTATCACTGCCCCATTTTTGTGAATGACGCCAATAATTTCTCAGTCTGAGGCATCAATCTTCAAACTTGTGATTAAAATGGAGATTTTCTAAGAACTTGATACTCCAATTCTGTAATGGGTTATATGTATCTGTCATTTTGACACTATGTGCGTTCCGTGTGATAATGACGGCATTCGCATGTGGGCCATCATCTTGCAGTTTATTTTCATGGAACCCAAACGTCCGGTTTGCGTTCCGCCTCATCAATCTTCTCTTTTACTTAGCACAGCAGAAAGGCATTAACACAGATGTACCAATTCGATAAGATCGGGCAACTAGGACAATATCGAAAGCTCGAGACATGTAGGGCAGAAGCTGATGTTTCATAAAACAGGTGAAAGCGAGAAATGTGACAGTGGCATAAAAAACAGTGAAAATATTGCTGAATCTTCTCAAGTATATGGATGAATATGATCAATTCTAATTTGAGAATGGAAAAACTAAGAAAAAAAAAGAGTAGATAAGGCTTATCCTTATCCTCAATTTCACAGAAATGTAATGGAGCGCAAAAAGTTTAGACGAAATGGTGGCTAAAAGCAGGTGTATCTCTCTCCTGCCAGCCTCCATACCTTTAAAAATTATAATTGACAGGCTACTGAGTCTGTGATGTTTTGCAAGAAATTCTAAGCAGAGTTTGATACATTAATTGGTGCTATGTTAGGTTGTGGGCAAATCTGTGTTACTGTTGTTGTTGTTGTTGTGTTTTTGATGTTCTTATTCTGTTGTTCTTGTTGTTGGACCATGTGAGAAACAAACACACAGTTATTCTGGAAGTAAAATTTGCATAGAATGGATCCTGTTGGCATAAAAATCATTTAAAATCCGACAGAGAATAGGAGCTGGCCAGGCTGGCCAGCCTCTTACGATTTCTATTTTAAGCATGGGCTTATCCATGGGGTGCAGAGGAAGCATGCCACCCCAGTCTTAAAAATACTCTGAGAAAAAACTCCCTGCGTAGCTGGCAAATATGGCTCCTCTCGCACGCAGAAGGATAATAAATGATTCTTTGCTTGAAAATGCCTATTTTATCCCTGGACCCGCATGGTTGGGATCATATCCAGGATTGTCCACCCCGCTAGCCCGGATATTCCACTGTTAGGCATCTGTGTGATTTTAAATAGTGATATAACCTGTTCTCATCATGTCAAATATTTTTTTGCTAAGCTTCCAAACATGCGGTGCAAATTCGCAGTATTAGAAACTGTCTGCCAAACCATATTCTTAGAAAGCCTGCTGAATCACTTGTAGTGGCCACATTCTGGTCATCCTTGTCATGTATGATTAAGTTGCCTCTCTCTTTACGCCAACATTCGCGGTTCGTGTGTTTACTTGTACGTGTCATACTCTCTAATGTAAACGAGTGAAAATTTCACTCTCCAAAAGAGGGAAGCTCTTTTAAACCACTCTACAAAGAGTGTTTGTACTTAAAAGATCAATCCTCACTCAAAAAAGACTGAACAATCACTCCAAAAGAGCGGATTTCCATCGTTTTGTGTTTTCCTTCGTTTCACTTCTCCAAAGTGTTGGCCTTCGTTAACTCTCAAACGAGTGGAAATCCACTCTTTTTGAGTGATTTTTATTATTTTTGAGTGGAAATTCACTTTTTTAAGCCAAACCCCTCATTTAGGAGTGGTTTACACGAGTTTCACTCTTTTGGGAGTGAAATTTTCACTCCATTACTTCAGAGAGTAGGCAGGGAACAATGTGGTAGACAATCAAGGCATTCATCACCATTTTCACCTATAGGCAATAGGCATAAAACACTTTTTTATTTCTTGTCCTTAATATAAGTCTACAATTATGTTTGTTTATAAGTGTTGGCACTATGGTGTGGGGATTAATTGAACTGGAGACCTCCCTTTATAATGACAAAATGTCTTACATTTGTGGCAAGTCCATGCTGTGTAGGCAAGCCACTCAGAGAGGCTTGATACATTTCCAAAAGTAAATCTCAAATTTGGGGAATAGGAGTTTTCTTACCGCGTAACATACCATGAATTTCAAGGCATCCATCTATTGTATCTGTAGGATTTCATATAGGACAGCATTCAAGATCTGACTTGCGTTTGGTGGAGGCAGGTGTGAAAAAATTATTTAGATGTGAAAACAACTAAAAATGTTGATCAATGTAATGTTTTCTAGGGTAAAATTACATGCAGTTTCTGATTTTGGCCCTTAAAATGGTGAAAATTGCACACTTTTTGAGATGTAATCCATATTTTGGCCAATTTAGGCCAACTTGGCCTTTTTGAGTGACAAAAATTTTGACATGTCTATTTGGAATGATCATATCTACAACAAAAAATAAGCCCAGTTGTTATTTTTTTTAATTTAATGTTAAATTATTCACCTATCTTTACAATAAAATAGTTTGCATTGTTCAAACTACCTCCTGTTTGTGTAGAGCTTCTTGAAATTGTACATCGGAGTGACAAAATTGTACGCAAAATTTGAGGTTTTTGTCCAATTTCGGACTTCAAATGACCATAATTTCACAAAGGTATACCCTAGCGGTATCATTTTTGTGTCATTTTGTTCAGAAATGCAATAGCAAAACATAGTTTGAACAGAATGCTCTTTACTAAGAAAAATTATAATGCAAAATGTTACCCTACCCCTTAATTTTCTGCAAGCGTGAAAAAATTATTTCGATTTGATAAAAAAATTCAAACTCAAAAATTCCAGGGATTATGGGATTTAAAATATGAACTTGTTATGCCCAATACCTCCCCCTATAACAAGTTCATATTTATTTAGACCTAGGACTCCTCATTTTTGAGTTTGAATTTTTTTATCAATCATTTTTTTCCTTCCGGCAATAGGTCGTTTAATGTACAAAAGCATCTATATCATACCAAATCCACCTAAAATACCAGCAGATACTTGCTGACTTAGGATCAGAATGAATTAATATAGTTATTTAAACATATTCCAATGTAAAAATATGCTTACTTATGTTTACTATGGTTATAATTTTGACAGGTTCAGTAAAATTATTGTTATTCTGAGTTTTAGCATGTTGTCTTTTTTCCCTATTCGGATATCATGGAGGTTTGTATTTTGAGGTGTTGCATTTAAGGGGGAGGTAATTTTGCATTTCAGATTCAGTTTCTACACAAAATTTCACCCCAGAAAAAGTTGTTTTCCTTCAAAATTCTTGAACTTCAGTTTTTACTCATTTTGTCCTCCAAACGCAAGTCAGATCTTGAACGCTGTCATAGATTAGATGTTCAGGAGATTTCCTACCTTGTATTTGACTAGAGAAAAGTCTTAAAAGTGATTTGCTAATATTTCAATATAAAACATAGGCCGAATTTCATATTTGTTTCCGTACAAATTAAATTTTTTGGCTCCCACAACCATGTTGTGGATGCCTGTATGCTGTGGAGGCCATCTTAATTAAACGGCACCACATAATTCTTGTTGTACTAACAAAAATCTCCAGCTTAATCCTTTCAGATGGGGATATTTTTTATGAAAAGCTTGACATCAGTACAAAAACGGGCTTTTATTTTTTAGGCACAACTGATATGTGAAATCTCTAAAAGAACATATGTAGGCAGAGGTTAATATAATTCAAAGATTGATATGTGTGCCATAGCATTCTGAAAAAAATGTGCAATTTAAACAACAGACACTTTGAAAAAAATAACAGATAATTAACATTGACACATTTGCCAGGGGTGCAATTTCATTCTCATACAAAATGATGCATTGAAGTAATATAACCAGTTGTGACTCTGCCACACCATTGTATTTTCTTTGTCTTTTTTTAATAGATTGTTCTTTGCCCATATAGCGCTTCTATTCCTGGTAATTAATGTTAATAATTCAAATGGTGAGCCTGGTTTGTAGTTGGTTAAGAGAACTGTGAGTCATAATTATCCCTAATACTTCACATGGAGGAAGTCTGAATTTGGAATAATTCTAATGCATTGTTTTTGTTTTCTTTTAAGAGAATTGGCCATTTTCTTGAGAAGGAGGTTTAAATTATTTGGGATCATGATTTTTTTTGCATACTAAAATGGTGATCCTGCAGGGAGGAGGTTGGGGAATTATCCTTTGATGGATAGAGGGTCATTTATTGTCTCTGGTCACCTACATTTGTGGGACCACTTCCAAAGAAAATGTTATCATCATCATTTAATTATTTACATATCATAAAAAGTTACAATAATACAAACATAAAACGATAATGGAGGAGAAGACAAGAGCCAAATAGGCCCAGAAGTGCTTCCCCTTAAATCAGATGTCACAGGAAAAACATAGCATTATTAATTGCAACTATAATACACTAAATAAACAACCATTGATATACCAAAACAAACAAGGCAATAACAAAGCAAATGCCCCAAACAAGATCTTATACTCAATCTAAATCACTATGTGTATACAAAGTCATTAGGTGATTTTTTAGAAGAGGTCTAAACTGTTGAGATTGCTTGCATTTTTTATGTTTTGAGGTAAAGTATTCCAAAAAATGGACCTGATGCCCTTACACCCTTATCAGCCAAAGTGATTTTGTTTTTCATTAAGTGATAATCATTATATTTCTGGGTAAATGATTATGAATATTAACTTCTTTTGTAAAATATTTCCAAATATGGGGGTAATTGATCAGTATAATGTGGTTGAAGAGAAACACTCCAAGCTCTAATTCACATGCAAATCATTCAAAAATTTGTGATCTTAAATCTGGTCCAGAATGACATCTTTAAAGGGCTACCTGAGAGTATCTTACAGCACGATTTTGTAACTTAAATCGCTTCATCCAATGAATTTTATTCGTATGTCCCCATGCGAGTAGTCCGTATCTTATGTATGGTAAAATTACGTACAATATAAGGAATGTAATATATATTGGGGTACGAAATGTTTCATTTTGGTTAGAATACCTATATTTCTCTAGATATTGGTATAGCATGCCTTCAATGATGGTCTTTCCATGTCAAATTTTCATCATTACACACCAAGGACTTTGTTTTGCTTACTTCTAAACAGTTTTTACTGTCTAGTATGAGACATCCAAATTACTTTTATAGTTACGTTTTTTGTGATCTGTACCCATGATCATATAGTTGTTTTTGGAGCATTTATTGAATTTGTTAGCCTTAATCCAGTTTGTTACTTCTTTTATTCTTCATTGATCATACTAAATTTTTTCAATTTGCAAAATATCTTTTTTATGAAAAATTAAGTATACGTAGTATCGTCAGCAAAAGGAGGAACTGTAATTTCTATGAAGTGTTCACAATATCATTAACATATAAAATAAATAATCGGTGTTCCTAAAGTTGACCCTTGTGGCACACCACATTATATTTCTCTAAATTGGTCGATTTTAGTGTGACTAGAGTTATAATATTCAAACAGGTTTCTGTTATACAGGTAACTTTTAAACCATTCCAATACTACACCCCTAATACCATATGTTCCAATTTATGAAGTAAAATATGGTGATCAATGGTATCAAATGCTTTTGATAAATCGAGATATACTCCAACTGTAGTTTCATTGCATTCAATTGAATTATTTATTTTATCTACAAGATCAATTATTGCCATTGATGTCGAATGGTTGGGTCTAAATCCAACATGTTAGGCCTTTAAAGGGATGCTATTATTAGCACATATTTGTAATGTTAATTTATACCTCTGGAGCCAAAGGTGAAATCATTTGTTGAAACTAATCATTTTTTATGAAATGGTCAAGATAAAGATTAAATGAGGTCTAATGCATTTCTATTATACTTTGTTCATCACCAAACAGGCAAGACTTCACACCGCAGACATAGTGTGTGATGTATGCGCAACGTACGGTTGTGGCAAAAGGCGCGCATGTAAAACGGAATTATTTTCACATGCGGATAAACAAAAGCCGAATAATTTTTGTCTATTTGGTGATGAACAAAGTATAGAACAATTGCTTGTAATTCATATTCTTTATTTTCATGTTGATGAGATTTTGCTGTTTTATTTATATGTACAAAAATTAAGTTATATGCTGTTATAATATTAGAATATATCTGCAGGCAGTTTTTCAAAACTTGAGTTTTGTAGTGCAGTCTTTTCTATTTTTCCCTCTAAACCTCTGAAGCATTTTTGAAGGTGCTCAACAAACAATGATATGTAAATTAGAGATATTTATATCTCCTCATATTCACTTAAGAGTTTTCTCAAATAAGATAAGTGACTTGTTTTGTACTGAGTTATGACCTGTAAGGAAATTCTAACACAACAGGACTCTGAATATTACTATAAGTAAAATGTTGAATATTTCTTCAGGAGGAGAGGGGAGAGAGAGAGATTAAAACTTCATCAAATTTGTGTTATGTGACATGTTCATATCAGCTTAAACCAGATGACATTTGCTGTCACTTAAATGTACTTTTCCACCTTTTTTCAGTAAGGTTTGTAGATTACTTTGCAGGAAAGGTTCTGCTTGTCGAAATATTCAACAAAATCCTGTTTTGACCCGAGTATAGTCCAGTGCTCAATTATAGTCCCATCCCATTTTGAAAGAATCTGAAGAATAGTAGAAAAATTCTATTATAATCCCACCATAAGCTGGAAGGCAATAGATTGCATTCAATTTTTGTTACAATCATTAGTTTTGGTAGTATCGTCTGGTGATTTTCCTTATAAAATTAATTAGGTTCATGCTTCAATTTATTTACAGGTCTTTGTTGATCACACACCTCATTTGACACATGAAATATCTGCAATAAGTTTAGTTATGAAAGGCTGAAATGTCGATGCTTGTGTGTTTCATGTTAGGGTGGAGATCCCATTATAAACCCACCCCCTAAATTTAAGCTAATTTCATGTTAAAACAGGTGGGACTATACTAGGGTCAGTATAGTATTTAGAGAAAACAAAACATGTTAGTATGCCAGTTCACACTAAAGGCATGCTTCTGAGAGAGGCACCCCCAATATTAATTGAATTAAAGGTGCAACGAGAGATCTTGAGACACCCAAATATTGTGTCATAATAGTAATTGCATATAAATTAGACGCCCAGTAGATTTCTTACCATGTATTATGCTACAGAAATGTCTTAAAAGAGAGAAAAAAGGGGATTTTGATTTGCTTGTAATTCAATGTAAAACATAGTCTGAATTTCGTATTTGCTCGTATACGAAATTAGAAATTTCACAATTTTTGTACCAAAGAAACATTTCTCAGCATACTCCTTTCAGATGGGGATATTTTTTATGGAAAGCCTTACATCAGGGCAAAAATCAAAACTTTCAATTTTTTTAGGGACACCTGGTATGTGAAATCTCTCGTTGTACCTTTGAAGATGTTGGCATGTTGGTGTTGCTCACAGATGTCCATCCTATAAATTTTTCAACTGTGAATGGTTTAATTGCCTCATGATTTTGTAATTAAAAGTGCGCCTGACTTTTTACAGAGTAATAAAATGTTGCTTGTGATATTAAAAATAAAAATATTCCAATAATTTTTTATTGGTGGATACTATGTTGCATGATATAAAATACCCCTACTATTTAACTGGTTGGTGCTGCAGCACTAAAAGAAAATGGGTTCATTTTTGAAGGACTAACCTATCAGTGATTTGCTCAATCAGAAAATTGACAAAATCATAAAAAATTAGATTTTTGCTTGTCTGTAACAAGTATCCTAACATACCCTACAGTGATATGGCCCAAAGCACCTTATTAGGGATAAAATTTGATATTTAGTCATCAGTGAATATTCAGCCACTTACTGCAGTAAGCAATTAAAGAGAGATTCATATCTTTGAACAGTGCTGTTTTTTGTTTCCTTTTTAATCCCTCTGGCTTGAAAAACAGAAGGAGGATTTTGTGAGAGTCTGTATGTATGTACATGTGTGTATGTATGTGTGTATGTATGTGAGTTATGTTTTGGTAAGGTTTTTATTTTTCAAGTCTTCTGTGAAAAATAATTGAACTCCGATTTAAACCAGACTTGGGGTTAAGGTGCAATAGGGGTTCCTTCATATGTGGATGATGTCAAAGGCCATGGACCAAGGTCAAAGGTCATGTGAGGTCATGTTCCAGACTGCCATCTTGCCAGGGTGTGATGCAAGTTTACTTGCTGTATTTTTTAAGATTTTGAGAATTATGAGAATTCTACAGACTTATCCTTCATTTTTAAATTGCTCCTGCTAATTTCAAATATTTTCATGCTTCCAGGCACACTGATAGGGCTTGTAGCTATTTTTTTTCCCAATTACATATTTTTTAAAGTCACCCATCATCATCATGAAGCTGTATCATCATCAATATATCTGCACTAGAGTATCGACTAACACTTGGGAGGTATCATATTAACCCTTTAAACAAAAGACAAATTCCTAAAATTCCCATTTTTATACTACTCTAAGATAAGTATGCCATTTTGACGTATCAGGTTACGCACTAGGAAAAAAATTAATACACACAATATGATACTCTCACTGGGTTGAATTGGAAAAAGTAAAGTGAGCTGATATTAGGGTATCATACACTTAATTTCAGAATAGCTTTTGCAAGATCTAACCTTAAAACCCCTTTCGCTAATAATCTTTTGTATCTTGTATATACCCATGGCATCATTCCTTCAATTTCAGATTAACTATCTGTCTTCTTAGATATTATTTCTCCTTGTTACGATCTTCAAAAATCCATAAGTGACCAAAGATAAAAAAAAATAGATTTTGCATAACTTGTATTTCAGCTTCAATAGTATTTGTGCCTTTCTTTGAAAACTGACCGTAGAATGAAGTTTCAGAAATCCAAATGTAGTAGTACTTTTGTCCCCACTAGATTGGGTTATGTTTGGTGCTAAGGTAATGCTGAATTTATTGTCTGCCTGATGCATGTTAACTTTCTTTTCTGTAATGGATCGTTAGGGAATAAAGGTATGATTTTGGGAGACCGATCCTCTTCTTTTACGACTAATTGAAAACCAAGGCGATACCATTATTTTAAGTGGAAGAAAGCTTTCAGGCCTCCGCCCTCGTTCTTCCATGCAAATAATGGTGTCGCCGAGTTTTAACATTCATGCGTAAAGAGAGACTGGTTCCCAAAATCATACCTTTATTCTCATTTTAAACGCTTTAAATCATTTAAGGTCATCTTTAAAACCCCTGCCGCGATACTTTAAATGGCTTTAATACAAAGAAAGGATGCCACCACCCAGTGACAACAATCGAGACAACCCTTGAAGCAAATGATTCATACGCAACGATATGCAGCCTGGTACACACGTGCCTGCAAAAAACTCCTTATGACGCTAGCGCTCAACCTTAAAATACATCAATAGCATCAATTGTTGAATTGAACCAGGGCATCAGCCCATGAAAACATGCTTATATTTTCACAGCTGTTTAATAATGTTTGGTAACAGTGATTGACCATCACCTAACTTAGGTGGGGTGGTAATTGTCAGAAAGAGTGGTCCTGTTTTAGGTGCAAAAACACCAAACAAAAACAGATATTACTGACTCTCTCTCCTGGGTTATCAACAAGAAAAAGGAGAAAAAAAACTTTTCGTTGGTTAAAAAAATAACAGAAACTTATAAAAGAAAAATACATTGCTTGTTTAACGTTGTGCAAAAGTGTTACTGACACTAAAAAAGTTGAAGGAGATAATAAAACATGCCTAGGGAAACTGCCTTGTTCAATGCTCATGGGAAGTCTTGCAATAAAGTGGGCTTTCAACCCATCTCATCCTAGCCTTAACTGTGGTATTTATAGTCTGGAATCGAGTTCACACTTAAAGGCTCAGTCACACAGCCGACTTTTTACTAGAAAACCGCTTCCAGACTGTTCAAGACTGGTGACGATTGGCCAATTTTCGAAAATTGTGAGCAGTTTTCCTTTTTCAGGTGTAGTTTGGCCAAGTCTGGACTGTCCTGTACAGTCTTCTGCAGTCCTGTGTGGTCGGGAGCATGTGGCAAATTTTAAAAAAACCGCCACGATTTTTTCTTGCAGCTTAAAAAAATTGTGGTGGGTTTTGGAATCGGGAAGTTCGGCTTGAACACATGAGCGGTTTGGAAGCGGTAGCCGATGAGTTGGCGCGCATCATCTTCTGGAGTCCTGTGTGGTCGGGAGCATGTGGCAAATTTGAAAAAAAACGCCAAGATTTTTTCTTGCAGCTTAAAAAAATTGGCGTGCATCATGAGTGGTTGTGTGCAGTTGTAAAGTTGTTGGCAATGAGTCTGCTCCAAGCAGGAGAGAAGCTGCAAGCCAACTGGACATGTTAAATCGGGGACTAAACTCGGCAACTACAGAAGATAAGTCGCCGACTTGCAGTCCTGACAGCAACTTGTGCTGTCATGTTAAGGTCTGCGACTGATTGAGAACTGAACAAGTGGCATGCTTAATTTTATTGATTTTATGATGCTGTCGCCTACTGCTAGGCAATTGAGCATATATCCCTTGTCGGGAGCTGTCTTCTGTGTGACTGTACCTTTAGGAATAAGAGGGTTATTGTCCACCATACCTTGTTCCAGTGTGTATTGGATATTGTGGCTTTGTAGCAGGGTAAGGGTTAGCTACATGTGTGGGGTGGGGGGGGGAGGAAATAGAGGCAAGAGTTCATAATATTTTTATGTATCCCTTTGAAGTTCTACATGTAACAAATTCTTGTTTATTTTTAGGGTTAGGGTAAGGGTTTTTGTATTAGTGTTAGGCCATAAATAAAAGGAATGTTTCTGGTTAGAATTAAAGCAGGGGTACATATGAAAACACTTTCTGAATAAACATGCTAAAACTAAGATATTCATAGGTAGGATAGCCCCAGGGAGGGTATACACTATACCTGTTCATCATCATGTCCGGGTATCTTGTATTCTTATGTACAAAAATAATGAACTGAGATAACATGGTGAAGTCAATTTAAAGTGGTATTCTAAGCTTGTAATATTACATACAAATAACGAATGTTATGAGTGCAATGGTAAGAATATTTAACCAGGGATCCTAAATAAATCCGGATAGGACACTCGATCAATAAAGTGGAGGCATACTGCTTGAAATATGTAGCTTATAGATCGCCAGTCGTACGTGGCGCTACGTCATCTCCGGACACGTCATACTGCATAAATAATTAGGTATAGCTTATCGAAAATGGTGGCGCTATTACTACGCCTGCGAATCGTCTATGGGCATTAGTACACAGTATCACCCGCCTGATTTAACATCTCGTTGAGTGGAACATTTCATCTTTCAACAAATGAAACTATTCTTTCCATTGCAAGATTGAAAAACATTCCTTATTTGTTTTTATTATCCAAGTAGAATTTTGTCAACCTAAAGCTTAGACTTCTTAACTTGGCTTGAACCTGACTATGTTAGCCTAGCCTAGCTATAACCTTAGAAAGGCTTGGGTTAGCCAACAAGACCTATGGCCTAGCCCTAGCCTGGGCTAGGTCTAAATGTTGACTTACCTTCTCCTTTGCCAATCACTTGCTATATATTCACTGCATTGATCCAAACAAACCTCCATTAAAGAGACAGTGACTGGCACAAGACCTATATATGGCCTAGCCCTAGCCTGGGCTACACTCTAAGAAAAAAAGGTGCGAAAGAGGTTCAAAACTTGTCCTCTATATGGAAAAGGTTATTCAGCAAACCAAAAATAGTTCTTTAACTGCTGCATAGCACCTTTTATGGTTCTGTTAGGAACCTTTTTGGGTTCTCAGATTTTTAAGAACCATTTTTGAGGGTTCCATTCTTGAAGGTTCCATATAGAGGACAAAAAAGGTTCTAAAGCCATATTGTTTCTTAGAGTGGATAGGGCTAAATGTGGACTTTCCTTCTCCTTTGCCAATAACTTGCTATATTCACTGCATTGATCCAAACAAACCTCCATTAAAACCCCTAACACAACTAAATCCCACAAAATCTCACAGTCCAGAAAGTAGCGATGACGTCATAAAACCAACACTTTTTATCCCTAAGTACTGACATGTGTTTAGTACAGTACAGTATAGGCATATTGCAATGTATTATGGGATTGATTCAAGACACCCTCTGGGTCTAAATAAGCCTGTTTCACACTCCTGTGAGCATTCAGTCAACAGTAGAACACCTGTGAATTGTATTATGCTGAACAATTCTATTCTATTTTTAGGATGTTTTCTGTACTCTTATCCATTGTGTCTCAGCCTGAATGACATTTCAGTGAACACCTGTTTCAGCAAAACAGTCTTAATGCATTGCATTGTGCTGTTTCTATTTTTAGGATGTTTATTGTATTTGGTGGGGATGCTTACATGTATGTGGAATGTGAGGTGGGTGCATGTACAATGCAGTGTAGGCTGGTTATAGTTCAGATTTATGGACAACAAATTCTCAGGTGTGTAAACATTTGTCTAATTGTTTGTATAATAGACAAGTGAGAATTATTGATGAGTCCTATCAATCTTCCTGATTTTTTAAGCTTCACTAGTAAGCAACACCGGCACATTTAAAAATATTATGCCTTCAGAATTGTTTTTTTTTTGTTTAGTTGCATACTTGCGTAGCCGAGATCTGCTGTATTTTGACCCTGTTTTGAAGTGATTATGCTCAAATTGGTTTGCCATTAGTTTTATTTTAAATCCTGTCGGAGGGATTTAATTCAGTGGAGAACGGGTCACAGTGCGGTGATAGAGGCCATTACATGTACACTTGGAATTTGATTCTTAGGACTACTTACCCTTTGTGGCTGGTTGGTATCCTTTGTGTCTGTTTTATACTATTTTTTTAGGGGTACTTGGTAGTTTTGGATGTTTTTGCATAGTATATTGAAGGGTTATTTATCTTTTATATTACAATGTGCGAATGTGCCGGTGCTGTTTTAAACAGGAATATTAGTATTTAGGAGTGGTACATTTTTACACCTGTAAGTTATTACTATGGCTCTGCTTATACATGCAAGGTCTAATATTGTATGTGGCATTCCTGATGGTGCAATGTGCGACTGTCTTGTGTAATTTATTTGCAAGAAGTAAATAACTGCCCATTGGGGCAATGACGAGAAAAACAAATAAAACAAATACTCATTATTGGGACACCACGAAAACACTGGCCTGGTCAGCGGACACTGCCGTAGCGTGCTATCCCGGGTATGTGGGACTGGGGCCCAAGGGCCTGGATTCGAGTCCCAACCCGAATTTGTGACTCTTCTTGTTCCCCTCTTCCTCAGTCCTTTCAGTCCCTCCCGCGGAGGGAGAAACCAATGGGGGGTTAGGGTTAATATTTGCTGTTTTTTTATTTTGGACTAGTTATGAATATTAATTGCCTTCACATTTGCATATTTTCAATAAATTGTGATTTAACACCACGGTTGTGGGGTCATCTAATATGCACCATGTTGTAATGTCTTGTTAGTGAGGATGAGAGTCATCTCTTTAGTAGAGTAGTAGAGAAAAAGCAGGTAAAATTATCACCAAAGTAGTTTACATTCATTTTCTTAATGTTCTGAAATCATAGAATAATAAAGCTCAAATCACCAAATAATTGAGAATATAGTTTGTAAAAATCATATATATAGTAGCATATGATTCTACAGATAAAACATGGAGGGGCATTATAATATGATAAAATGTTATTGTCTGACATAGTCATGTGGTGAATGTTTTAATTAGTTTATTTGTTAGTGCGGTTCCTTTTAGTGGAAAAAAAAAGTTTGGACTGTGAATGAAGTTTATTACCATGTATCATATTAAATCAAAATTACTTGGCAAACCACAACATGACAATTACAATGTACACAGCTGCAAGTCATTATTACAAACTGCATTACCCCTTTCATATGTTTTCAACCTTAATGTCAGTAGCCTTTTGAAATGAATATTCAGTAGAGTGTGTGTTGAATATTCAAAACCATTGCACATCTGGAAATTACCTTTTTAAATTTGGCTTTGATATCAGAGTGTGAACATGTTCTGTAAGATTCTGATGTCAGTTAGAATTTCAAAACCAAAATATAATTGTATAAATATACAGTTCTGATGCTATCCACTAGGAAAGCGATGTACACCTTTCGGACCTAACACCTATAGTTGATATCTATGGCTCCTCTATCAACCCTGGCTTATTAGCTTAATTGGAAAGAGCGCCGTCACTCGTAATATGGAGGTTGCCGGTTCGAGTCTGGCCAAGCATGCATGGGTTTTTTTTCAACACTTGCGTGCGTTGGCCATCTCCAGGCAAAGATTAATAAATATTCAGTGGTAATATTTGCTCTGTAAAGAACATTTTGGAAAGAGTTCCATATGTACCCCTCTTTAAAATTCTACATGAAACATATTCTTTTTATTTATGGCCTAACACTGAACAAATACCCTAACCCTAAGGCCAAAAATAAAAAAGAATTTGTTACATGAAGAACTTCAAAGGGGGTACATATGCAACTCTTGCCAACATGTTGAAGTTTTGGTATGACCAAACAAAGAATTTGAATCACTTTACTGAAATTCAAAGCATTCTGAGTTTTTGCACCCCAGGATTACCTTGAGCCATTATACGCTTATAGTTTGCAAACTGTAGGAAATAAGGGTAAATGAATACATAATTTTCATCCTTATGCCCTAACAAATAAGTTGGTATATGTTATAACACAACCATTTTCAAATATACCTATCCCCTTTCAAACACTCATAAAATCCTTTCCCCAAAGAGAATTTTAGTGGATTTGAATGGATTTTGGATATGTTGTTCAACTATTTTTTGGGTAAAAACAGTTTTACTTTCAACAAGCACAGCTATCTGTCGTTTCTATTTTGTTAAACTTGACAGTACAGCAAATATAAGGTACGCTACGCTTGGCAGTGAAGCACAAATGTCATCGACTGTTCTGTTTTTCCATTCTTCTGTCTGTGGTTAAAATTATAAATGACGATGGCAGGCTCATTTTTCTACTTTATTAGACATGAAATTTCAGAGATGTTGTTTTTAGATGCTACGGTGCCATTAAAGACCATATTCTGGGAAGTTGTCATTTTCAGAAAGTCTCCCATTGCTTACAACTAATCCAGCCATATTAGTTTCCCTGCTGCAGTTATGTGGAAACTCTGGATTTTGCTCATAGGTAACTGATTACCGATTAAGGCAAGTACTATGATATCATTGCGGTAGAGAAATGCGCACTCGACCTTGACTATTTGACTTCACCAAGCAGAGCGAACACAGGAAAAGCAGTTATATTTGAAATCATTAAAATCTATTGCTGTACACTATAATGTAAGGGAGAACAAATTGTGGAAATTATTATAGTGGCATTGTACTCTCTGACAATTGATTGACATAAAATCAAGTCATTTGTCAAATTAAGATAGAACTCTTTAGTTGCAACCATATGTGACCCAGCATGTACATTTGAGGCAAATTGCAGCAATTCTTATTGAACATGTTGGGCTTTATGCTTAGAGCAACTTTAACTCCATAATATAGTGGTTTTAGTCGCATTAAATTCTTCCATTCCTAAATAATGGAGTGGCCAAGCTTTAAAAAGTGCTCTAGTTTTCGAGTTACCCCTCCCCTCAGTACAACAAAACACAATCAACTTTATTTGAAGGATAAATATATGAGATTTAAGAAAATGTTGGTTGTGGTTGAAATATTTGGTGGCAGGGATGATTTCTAGGCCGAAAAATGCATTTGGGGCTGCAAATTAAGCAAAATTATTATTTGAAAAAAAATTTTAAAGTAAAAATATTACAATGTTGTTTTTATGGTATCCTTTTTGTTATTGGTATATGTTTTATACATTGCATAAAGGGTTCAGGTAATACTCGTTGTGGTGACATGAAAAACAGTGATTTTGGGGCTAAAATTCTAGACCCTTCATATATTGTATAAAATTGAAATCTATAAGATAAATGGTAGAGATTTATAGTATTGCATCATGATTAAAATTGTTTTTCTAAGAAATTAATAAATCTTGATTTTCTTAATTTTTTTACCTCAAAAACATTATTTTTTGACCCCCAAAAACACCCCTGCCAGCAAAGTTTTTGACCACAACTATCATTTTTTAATATTATTTATTACTATCTTTTGAATAGAAGTGGTTGCGTTTTGTTGTACTGAGGGGAGGGGTTGTCGACAAAAGGGATACTGGCTATGGTTACAATGTGGACTTATTTGTATTGCAGAGAGGAATGTGGGGTATTTTCAAAACAACATAGCCTACAGGATCACAAGTGCCATAGTAGAGTTGCGCTGATAGTAGGCTAACCTTTATTCTGTGAGGGGGATTAAGATTAATGGAGAGGGAGATACAGAGTTGTATTTTGAATAATACAAGTCCAAGTCAATCAATATGTCTGTTCTATGACCAAAGAGTATATGGTGCCAGGCAAAACTGGAGACAAAACTGCAAATGCAATGAATACCATATTAGTGTAAGCTGTGTGGCCGGCAGGTGGAATTGAATGCCATTGAATGGCGTCAGACACGTCCATCCAAGATTTGAACAGATAGGTCTACTTCTTTGCAAATTGGCTGTTATTTTCACCCTACAAAATCAATTTGTAATCGGATTAAATGCTGGCGCAAGTCACGGCCCTATTCGACAGGTCCAAAACTTTTTCCCGCCTGCCCCATCAGTGTGAATCTATAATGATGATTCTTTCATACCAGAATTCAGACTGTAGGATCACATACAGGTGCCGATGGTGCAGTCTTACCAAAGGCTGGGTATTTGAATCTAGTCAAGAGAGAATTGATTATCACCTATACTGGATTATTGGTTTATTGACTTTCTGGACTTTTTCAAATTGATGCAAACATCCATTGCTAGATCAGCACGCGGTAGTTTTTGACCACCACCCATGCTCCAGGAGCAGGTCTCCCTCACTAACCTCAAAAGGCAGCTATTATTTTTTCTTATCTTTTTTGGACTTAGAATTTTTCCCTCTAACCTGAAAAAATAATTAAAATTGTTTATATGTTAAAAGAGGCAATAGCAAGGTTCGAACCAGAGACCACTGTATCATGAGATCAGCTACCTAACCACAAGACCAGTGAGGACTGGTGTGCCAGATTTGCAATTCTAATCCTTGATAACATTTACGGAATAAATCGCTACTGCTATTGTGGTCAGCAATCAATGTAATGAATAGCTCCGCTCTGGAACAGTTGCCACAACCTATACTCCAGGAGCATGAGTGGTGGTCAAAATATCACACTCTCAATTGCATATACATGCAACCCAGTGGTGCGCCGTTTTGACAGGGAAGCGGGCGTACCTAGTAATTTGGCCAAGAAATTATTACTCCGACTATAGTGCCATTCCTTACTAATTACTTATTTGATAATAAATTATTGACATGATCAGTTCCACTCAAATTCATGTCAGCATTAAAGGGACACATGCATATTTTGTATATAAGGCACCCTCAATTTTTTGTCAAAACTGAGGGTTTTGCATGTTTGTATTGCTTTTACATGTATTAATCCCCACCTGAAACGAATAAGCAACAACAGTTTCAAAAGAAACAACAGTTTCTTTGTGTGTGTAAATCAAGTGATTCTGTAATAAAACCACTCCGGAGCGGTTTTATTCCAATGACTTGGGTTGCACAACTGAACACAAGAAAATAAACAGTAGAGTTAAATAAATTTCCTTGCAAATCCTCCAGACTGGTCCATGCCGTTCTTATTATAGTTGTCATTGCCAAATGGTTTGCAATTTACTAGTGGTATAAATTTAACTATTTAAACAAAGATCTTTTGGCTGAAAATGAAGGAAAAGGGCTGGAAATGACAAACTGGCTTCAACTTGAAACAAGGCCCTTCTAGCACAGCTGTTTGATAGTCTTATTTATTATGACAAAACCAGAATAAACCAAAAAACTATCTCCGGCGCCACAGTTTTGACAGCTGCTTTGGATTATTTAGTCCACTTAAGTACATCCTGTGTAATTTTAAGAACTTCCATTGTGGTAAATATGATTTTCTTAAAATCTGTTTTCCACGTCTTTCGAGGATAATGGGCACATAAGGGCGCTATCATACAATCATGATCTTTGTATGGCCTATATGGCAAGATTCCCAAAATGGATTTGTCTTAATTTTTGGCAGAGATAATAGCTCTGTATTCCCTATGGTCTACATGTATGTCAAAATTGTTTGCCACCTCTTAAATTGTCTAAAAATAAAAGACATTTGCACCGGGTCAAACGCTGTGCTATGTGCTATTATAATATTCCTTGGTCTAAAACTGTTTCAAGTGCTCGATGCAAGTCCCAATCCTTCAATCAGTATCCAGTTCAGGCCATTTTCAGTCAAATTTTGTATAATTGCTTAAATGTACATGTACGCCCCTTCAATGAATTGATAGATTATGAAAGCAAACTCCTCGCAGACCAATGTGGGCAATTATGGAAATTATTTATTATCATTCTTAGGTTGTGTCCAGAAACTAAGCTTGCATATTGGTGAAACCCAATGTCCACGCAAACTAAGCAAATTGGACACAAGGTTAAGTATTTTAGTGTGATGAGTTGATCCATTAAGACCAATGTCGGCAATTCAGCAATTGAGTTATGTTTATAGGAAGTCCAGAAACTACACTGCAAAAACAGTGTTTAGAAACATGCAATTAGTGTTTAGAGAATTTGACATGTTTATTCCTAAACACTTGGAATCAATTTATAAACACCTAATGTCAAATCCTGACATGTTTAATTTTAAACATGTTTAGATATAAGTTTTTTAGATTTACACAGACGTTCAAAATGTTTTAGAACATGATGCAAATAGTTTTAGAAAAGTGTTATTTCTAAGCCCTGTTTTGCAGTGTAACCATAAAATAAAAAAAAAAAACCATGTTCCATAGCTTTCTAAGCAAATTTTACACATTTTTATGTGGTGCATGTGATCCACTAAGAACCCATGTCAACAATTAAGAAATTGACATTACTTTCTTCTTTTATTTCAAATAAGCAATTATGTCAACATTGAAACATTTTAGGGTCCCCCAACCTTCAAGACCCTCTCTTCAATGAGATCTTAAAATACAATTTCTTTTTCAAATAAGTCTTCAGTGGATTGAACATTCAATAAGCTTAAACCAAATTCGACTACCTGTATGCACGCACAATTCATTTGTAGTGTCTTATTTATTGAACCACCCACAGCTTCCCTGCCAATCAATATTCATAAGAGCTTTGTTGTTCCACAAGGCATTGTCAAGTTCAGCCTCATCTGCTATAATTGTCTTAATGTGGGTGATAATGAACCAGTATACATCTTAAGGGTATTCCCCTCCCACCCATGTCACCCCCCCTCGCAGAATCACCTTGAACATCCCTTTGAAAAAATAATGGAATAATCGGTTAGCCTTTTAAAAGGCAATGTCATTGCTTTTGCTGGAGTTAACACTTCTTGTATGTTAATTTTAAAACCTTCTCTTTGCAATTATTTTGACCTTCTACTAGACACTAAACAAATTGGCAAGACTCCCCACCACACTGACCCAAGGTTTAATCATTGTGAAGTATATGAATCGTTGTACATTAGTTTGTGAAATATTGATCTAACTGCGTATTTTAAGTTCCGTTTTAATTTGTTGTTTGTTTCCTCCATAATACAATTGTGGCAATGTGTGATTTTGGGGTAATCTATGACAACAATGCCCACCTGATTTATTTCCTGGTCCCATGTGTTTTAATTATAATTGGGTTTTGAACCTGGGGGTGTTGGAAATTGTTTTGGTTAAAACCAGATTAACCGGAACATGTGTCATGTTGGCTCTCTAAGGCCAAGAACAGCAAAAATGATATTCAACATTCTGAAATTAAACCATTCTCATGTGACCTCAATCTGCTTGAAAACAATTTCCATGATTATGCTGTACAAAAATTGTATGACAAATAATTTATATTGTATTTTAATTGACTGCAAGCTAGGGCAGTGACATCACTTCCACACTATTCATTGTGCACCTGGCAGGCTTTTTAGCTTATGTTGTAAAGTCTGGCAGAGAGTATTATACCATTGCTTTTGTTGTTTTCAATAGACATGTTTAAAGGTATTGATCTGCCAGGTGGCTAGGTGGATTGACAGGTGCAAGGGGATTATTACCACAGCTGTATGTAGCACTCTTAGTCAGCAAATATCTCACATACCAGAGCAACCAGGCTTTTGTTGTTTTAAATAGCCATGTTTCAAGGTATTGATTGGAAGGTCTAGGGGGATTGACAGGTGCAAGGGGATTATTCCTCAGCTGTATGTAACAATCTTAGTCAGCAACTCACATACCAGGCAAACCATTGCTTTTGTTGTTTTCAATGAATAGTTTTAAATGTATTGATCTGACGGTGCTAGGTGGATTGACAGGTGCAGGGGCAATCTACAACGGTAGTGCAGATCCAGATCAATCTGTTTCACCGCGATCCAGATCACAGATCACAGATCCTGGGAGACCGTTAAGAACTCTACACGGCGCAGTGAGTGCGAAGTACGGCGACCTTTCGAAGGGTAAAGTGTACGTATGTTACGCGTAACTTTGGTAATCGAGGAATACTTTACGCTTAACCTAAAGTTACGCGCTTTTAAGTGCAGTGATACCAACTAGCGTGTACACACCATTTGCGTTGCAGAATCTGGATCAAGATTGCCGTTCCCTGTGTAAGGTGCTAGGTGGATTGACATGTGCAAAGGGGATTATTACCTCACTGGATGTAACAATCTTAGTCCAGGCAACTCCAATACCATGCATACCATTGCTTTTGTTGGTTTTTCAATAGACATTTTAAAGGTATTGATCTGCCAGGTGCTAGATGGATGGACAGGTGCAAGGGGAATTATACAACAGCTGTATGTAGCAATATAGTCAGCAAATCCACATACAAAGACATACCATTGCTTTTGTTGTTTTCAATAGGACATGTTTCACGGTATTGATATGACAGGGCTAGGTGGATGGACAGGGGCAAGGGGATTATTACCTCAGCTGTATGTAACAATCTTAGTCAGCAACTCACAAAATACCAGGAATACCATTGCTTGGTTGCTTTCACTAGGACAGTTTAAAGATATTCATCTGACAGGTGGATTATTACCTCAGCTGTATGTTGGCAGTCACTGGGAAAATATCTGCATTGAATTTAGTGTATTATCATCTTAGAGATATATGTGCATATTCTAAACATGCTAATTGTTTTTCAAATGAATGGAAGTGACTGTAGAATGAATGAATCAGTATGTTTGATTTTCTCCTTTTCTGGTCCTTTCCTTTTGACATTGAAACCCAATTTGTATCAAAATCCATAATAGTTGAAAGTAGCACATCTGTTTTACATCCACACTATGTCACCATAAATGCTTACAAAGAAAGGAGGAGGAATGTCATTTGTTTGAATGTCGCAAGTCTATTAGTTTAATTAAATTCTATTTGCCTTATTGCAAGTAGCCCAACCTGTTTTTGACAACACTGCTACCCTCGCCCAAATGTCTTACAAAGTAGATAAAGGGGGAGAGAATATCAAGTGTTTGGATTTCACAAGTCCTAATTAGTTTAATTAAATCTGTTTAGCCTGTTGAAAGTAGCACAGCCTGTTTGATGCATTAGCTACCTCTCCAATAATGCCCACAAAATTAAGAGAGGGGGGAGGAAGTGTCAGTGTTTGATGTCGCAAGTCTATTAGTTTAATTAAATTCCTGTGGCCAGTGAATGATTTGATCACACCAGAAAGGTCAGTCGTCCCTAAGGGCACTGACCCATGGCAGATAATCCTCATTACGTGAGTAATTCCACTGTTTTCCCAGATTGGATTTTACTGGAGATATATCTTGCAGTTTGATCTGTGGAGATGACACTCGCATTACGTATTGGTAATTAGAGTAAGGAGCTTGTAAGACTGCTGTGGTCATCATTCTTAGAAACAGATTCTGATGCATGGAATGCTGGTAGACTCATTAGATGTTCTTAGTACTTCTGGACTCATTAGATGTTTCATATTCCTTTGACCATTTTCAATATTAGTTCTGACACCGAGATCAGACCATTTGAATATTCTACAATGTGTCTTTTTTTAAAGAAACCTCTGTTTAAACTTTAGTTCTATTAAGGAGTTTGGTTTGGATATCTGTCAAAATGTTGATATCTCAAAAAAAAAACACTGACCCAAACTAGTATGTTTGTACCCAGGTGGATGCATTTTTCATGCTAACTTTGAATATCATCATAAGGATCAATACTTTTGTTTTAAATTTTGACAATTAAAAAAAAAAAGATGCTTCACAACTCGCAGGCACAGAGAATGTTTGTACCAGGCTTGTTCTACGTCCCTGTCTTAATTGTCAGTGTGTGTGTGCGTGTTTGTATGCACGTCCTTGTGTGTATGTGTGTGTTTGGCTTTACGACCAAGGACCTGATACAAAAGAAATTCTTTCAAACATATGAAGGTTTTCTTTTATCCTCAAACATTTCCCCCATTGTGTTTATTCAATCATAATAAACGACAGTTCCTTTGATGTCCTTGAAGTACAGGAAAACACCTCTTTGTGTAGAATCCATATGAAGACCTAAGTGTTGCTTCACATAGACAAAACTTAATTCTTAGACTGTAATTCATTGTTAGATTCAGTCTGTCATCCATTTTCAGAAAGTAGTGTGGTAGAAAGCATTAATCTTAATCTTGACCATTTTGTTACAGTCAAGCTTATAGTTAGTTTATACTATGTGCCTATTAAGAGTGAAAAAAGAGCCTCAATGGTATGGTTAATTGATAATATACTTTAAAGCATGCAAACAAGGTCAATAGATTTGAGGTATTGTCCCTTTAGGCTGTGTGAATATATAGGGATCTAAAGCTTGGTTTTGTTGGAACAGAAAAGCAAGGTGTTCACATCCCTGACAGATTTTACAGTGTATCTAGCATGTTTTGCGACACAATTCAAAAGCATTCAGACCAGGATTCAGGCATTGTACTTTAGGCTTGTAGTAAGATATTGATCTGGCAAGTGAAAGATGGATTAGCCAGGATTAGCACATATACAATAGCAATGGTCTGTGAGCTGATGACAACATGCTCTTCAAGTTTGGTAAATGCTGGCAGTAATGTCAGCATCCTTGTTCCAGAAATTGCCACAAACTGCCACCTCATTTGCATATTTTCAATAAATTGTGATTAAACCACACCACCATTTTAATATGCACCATGTAATTCTTGTTATTAGCAGTAGTAGTAGAAAGCAGGTAAAATTGTCACCAAAGTAGTTTACATTCATTTTTCTTAATGTTCTGATAATCATAGAATAATAAAGCTCAAATCACCAAATACTTGAGAATACTGGTTTGAAAAATCAATATAGTAGCATATGATATAATAGATAAACATGGAGTGGCATATAATATGATAAATGTTATTGTTGGACATAGTCATGTGGTGAATGTTTTAATTAGTTTCATTTGCTGTAGGGTTTCTTTTATTGGAAAAAAGTTTTGACAGATATGTTTATTACCATTTTCATTAAAACAAAATTATCTGGCAAACCACAACATGACAATTAAACAGCTGCAAGCAAATATTACAAACTGCATTTCCCCGTTCATATGTTTTCAACCTTAATGTCAGTAGCCTTTTAAATGAACATTCATTAGAGTGTGTGTTGCATATTCAAAACCATTGCACATCTGGAAATTACCTTTTTAAATTTGGCTTTGATATCAGAGTGTGAACATAAGATTCTGATGTCAGTTAAAATTTCAAAACCAAAATATAATCGTATAAATATACAGTTCTGATGCTATCCGCTAGGAAAGCGATGGACATCTTTCGGACCTAACACCTATAGATGATATCTGTCGCTCCTCTACCAACCCTGGCTCATTAGCTTAATTGGTAAGAGCGCTGTCACTAGTAATACGGAGGTTGCCGGTTCGAGTCTGGCCAAGCATGCATGGATATTTTTTTCAATAATTGCGTGCATTGGCCATCTCCAGGCAAAAATTAATAAATATTCAGTGGTAATATTTGCTCTGTAAAGAATATTCTGAAGTGTATTTAATAATCAAGTTCTGTTTTGGTATGACCAAACAAAGAATTTGAATCACTTTACTGAAAATCAAACTATTCCGAGTATTTGCAACCTAGGATGACCTTGAACCATTATACGCTTATAGTTTCCAAACTGTAGGAAATAAATAGGGGTAAATCGCACATAATTTTCATCCTTATGCCCTAACAAATAAGTTGGTATATCACAATTAACCATTTTAAAATATTGATCTATGTATAAACCTATCCCCTTTCAAACACTCATAAAATGCTTTCCCCAATTTTAGTGCATGGATTTGAATGGATTTTGGATATGTTGTTCAACCATTTTTTGGGTAAAAAAAGAAGTTTTACTTTCAACAAGCACAGCAATCTGTCATTTCTATTGGTTGAACTTGACAGTACTTCATATATAAGGTACGCTACGCTTGACGGTGAAGCACTAATGTCATCGACTGTGTTCTGTTTTTCCATTCTTCTGTCTGTGGGTAAAAATTTAAACATTGATGACAGGCTAAATTTTCTACTTTATCAGACATGAAATTTCAGAGATGTTGTTTTAAGAAGTTACGGTGCCATTAAAGACCAAATTCTGGGAAGTTGTCATTTTTGGAACATCTCCCATTGCTTACAACTAATCCCAGGCATATTAGTTTCCCTGCTGCAGTTCTGTGGAAACTCTGGATTTTGCCCATAGTTAACTGATTACCGATTAAGGCAAGTACTATGATATCATTGCAGTGGAAATGCGCACTCGACCTTGACTATTTGACTTCACCAAGCAGAGCGAACGCAGGAAAAGCAGTTATATTTGAAATCATTAAAATCTATTGCTGTACACTATAATGTAAGGGAGAACAAATTGTGGAAATTATTATAGTGGCATTGTACTCTCTGACAATTGATTGACATAAAATCAAGTCATTTGGCATATTAAGATAGAACTCTTTAGTTGCAACCATATGTGACCCAGCATGTATATTTGAGGCAAATTGCAGCAATTCTTATTGAACATGTTGGGCTTTATACTTAGAGCAACTTTAACATCATAATATAGTGGTTTTAGTCACATTGAATTCTTCCATTCCTAAAGGGATGCTGGCCATGGTTACAATGTGGACTTATTTGTAGTGCAGAGGAATGTGGGGTATTTTCAAACCAACATAGCCTACAGAATTAGTCCAGGCTACAGACCATGTGACCTTGTTATATTATATATATAATGTTTTTCAACGGTTTCTAGACCAGTTTTTCCTGCTGAATCTGAATCCGATGGATGCCAGGCGGAAAACCTTGAGCATTTTCGAAGAAACGCAAAAATTCAAAATGGCCACCAAAACACTAACAAATCATATGTTAATTATTCAAAAATTGTATTTTTTTTGCCTGTCTAGTCAAAGCACCCATTGTGACCAATTAAAATATGATTCATTAACCATCTAATTAAGAGATTCAATATGGCCGCCAATACAACAAAGCATCTGATATTTATCTACTTTTGACCATAGAATGGTAACTTGGTATATATACCAATGCTTTAGCAATCAATATATTAATTGAAACCATTATGAATAGCTTTCAACAATTTGATAAACAATCAAATCAATAAACCATTCAAGATGGCTCCAAAATGGCAAAATTCAGTATTACATTTAGCCAAGAGCTGCCATGTTTTGTGTATATCACTTTTATAACGATTCAAAAACAATTTAATACATAAATAATCAAAGTGATTGATATTGCAAATGCAATCCAAGATAGGCGTTCAATCTGGCTGCAAATGTCAATCAAGGTGAGAATTTCGTTCACGGCTCGGGCTGTCGGCTAAAATATTATATTTTTGTGGTATTTAGGTGGATTTTTCACTTTAAAAAATCCCTTAAGGCTATCTAAGTGTCATTCATGAGTCGTTATTCATCAAATATTCCAATACGGATTCCAATGGACGTCCAACACCACCAAAACAAGAACATCTCTCGACTGAATATTAGTAATATAATCCGATTTTTTTCGCCGCTTAGCAAGTCCCATTTCCAGCCCTATTGGATCCCTCTTGGATGGCATCTGTGGGCATGTATCGATTCCCCTCTGATTACCTTATAATGCGTACATTGATCTGAATTGACTAACAGGATTACCCACAGATTGCAGAACTTGTTTAGACACAGCTATCAATTATAGCCATCTTAGAGTATCGGAACCATCTTGTATCCTATAATGAAGGAATTTATAGTCACATTTTTAAAGATATTTCTTATATGTCTTAATTAATTTCTTGACTGCCAAAACACCAAGATAGATGGCCAAATTACCAACCTGTATCAAAAGTAGATCACGATCAGACACTTATTGTATTGACGGCCATATTGAATTACTTGATTACGTGGTTACAGAATCATATGTTAATTGTTCACAAGATGTGTTTACGAAAACAGGCTGAAAAATTCAACTTTTCATGAACAAAGATGATGTTTTTTGTGTTTTTTGGGTGGCCATTTTGAGTTTGCGTTTTCTACAAATGCTCAAGTTGCTTGTCTGGCATCCAACGGATTCAGAATCAGCATAAAAAAACTGTCAGAACCCTTGAAAAACATTATATATATCTAATAAAACAAGGTTGATATTAGTACTCAATGAATCTGTAGACCTGGACAAAATCACAAGTGCTAATGATGATTCTTTCATACCAGAATCCGACTATCACATACCGGGGCGGATGGTGTCGTCTTGGATTTGATCACTATATTACAATAAGCTCATCTACCAAGGACGCAGTTCAGTGGGTTGTACTTGTACATACATTGACATGAACTGACCTTGTGTGCTCTGGGTATCATATATCATACCAAAAAACCAGGGGGTGTATTTTCTAAATACATTGGTGAATGAAAGCTACTGTGCCAAGGGATTTGAGATTTTACTAGCTCATAGTGAGTCAAGAGAGAATTGATTATCACCAAAGATTATCTAGAGGAAGATAGGACACTCCCCCTATTTTTGTGTAACGGAAATGGACTTCCATGGGGAAGGGCGCTCCAAGTGTCTGGTAGGTAAAAGCGACGACATCACATATTTTACTGTGTGGAGCAATGGCGCGAAGTTCAAAAGTAACATGCTATTTTTGTGGGGTTGCTTGACTAAATCACAGAATTTATAACAAATTTTCATTTTTTCTAATTCCTAAAGACAAAGGAAAGACAGAATGTTAATATGTTGTGATTTGCCTTAGCATTATAGGGACATTAAGAAATCGACAACCTCGTCCCTTTGTCCCCCCGACTTCCACCAAAAATGTGCTTACATGTTACACTGAACAGTGAGTTCAAAATTTGACAAACTGCGGTCTGCTTGCTATGTTGAGAATAGCACCATCTGGCATCTGGTAGGTAATTTGCTGACGTAGAAGTGTTACATCCTTTGCCGTACAAAATAGGGGGAGTGTCCTATCTTCCTTTAGATAATCTTTGTTATCGCCTATACAGGATTATTGGTTTATTGACTTTCTGGGCTTCTTCAAATAGAGGTCTTCCACCTTTCGGATTAGTGGCCATCTTGCCGGTAATGGTAAAGTACATTCCAAATTTCTGGAGACTTCATAAATCTAAAGAACAACATGCATGTTGGATATGTATGCATAAAAGTATGGGTCACACTTTGAATAGCACAAGTACTTTGAGGTCAGGTATTAAATTATCTGAATGAGGAATACTATGGGAACTAACACCTTTTGTTATAGGTTATGCATGAGTGAGGTGAAATACATCTATTGGTGCAAATGTCCATTGCCAGATCACCCATCTAGCCCCTCTCTGATCAATGTGTCTATAGAAAAACAACAAAGCATAATATGCACCTGTGTTTGAGTTGCTGTTTTGCTTTTAAAAGAAATGATCTGCCAAGGATTACCGGGTGCCAAGTAGCACCTCTCAGATCATCTCTTGGCCAAGGCACACGTGCGCGCGTTGCTTGTTGCGTGACTTGCATATGCATGCAACCTTGTGGTGCGCTGTTTTGGCAGTAACTTGGCCAAGAAATTATTACTTCAACTATAGTGCCATTCCTTACTAATTGCTTATTTGAAAATTAATTATTGACACGATCAGTTCCACTCAAATTCATGTCAGCATTAAAGGGACACGGGCACATTTTGCATATAGGGCAGACTCAATTTTTGTTAAAACTGAGGGTTTTGCATGTTTGTATTGCTTTTACATGTTTTAATCCCCACCTGAAATGAATAAGCAACAACAGTTAAGAATCAGCGGTTTCTGAAGAAACAACAGTTTCTTTGTGTGTAAATCAAGTGATTCTGTAATAAAACCACTCCGGAGCGGTTTTATTCCAATGACTTGGGTTGCACAACTGAAACACAAGGAAATACACATTAGAGTTAAATAAATTTCCTTGCAAATCCTCCAGACTGGTCCATGCCGTTCTTATTTATAGTTGTCATTGCCAAATGGTTCTCAATTTACTAGTGATATAAATTTAATTATTTAAACAAAGATCTTTTGGCTGAAAATGAAGGAAAAGGGCTGGAAATGACTAACTGGCTTTGACTTGAAACAAGGCCCTTCTAGGTGGCTATTATAATATTCCTTAGTGTAAAACTGTTTCAGTGCTCAATGCAATTTCCGATTCATTCAAGTATCCATTTCAGCCATTTTAGCAAATTTTGTATTTTTCTGCAAATGTACATGTACCCCTTCAATGAAATGGACATAGGGCAAAAATAGGATGATAGATACGAAAAAGCAAACTTCTCTCAGACCAATGTGGGCAATTATGGAAAATTAGTTATTAGCATTATTAGGTTGTCCAGAAACTATAAGCTTGCATATTGTGAAACCCAATGTCCACAGCAAACTAGCCAAATTGTAACCATTTAAATATTTTATGTGTGCTCCCGTTTGATCCAGACCAAGTCAAGCATTAAGCAAATTGAGTTCATTATTAGTTATCCAGACCTAACCATGCAATATTTTGAAAACCCATTATGGTGCCCTAGAAACTAAGCAAATTGGCCAAATTTTTAATATGTGGTGCAATGTTGATCCACTACGACCAATGTCAGCAATTAAGCAAAATTGACGTACACTTTTGCAAATAAGCAATTTAGGTCCAATATGGATATGGATGACATTTTCGGGGGCCCACCACATTAAGACACCTCTGTCAATGATATCTTAAAATATAAATTTCTTTTTCAAAATAAACAATTGAAACTTAAAGTCTTAAATCGAATTGAACATAATAAGCTTTTAAAACCAAATTTGATCACAGTATGCACGCACAATTCATTGGTAGTGTATTATTGACCCAGCTTCCCTGCCAAGTAATTATCCGAAGAGCTTTGTTGTCCCAATAAGGGCATTGTATTCAAGTTCGCCTAATCTGCAATATAATTGTATAATTACGGTGAGTTAAGACCCCCAAGTCTACAATTAAGAGTAGTCAATCAAAAACACAATGTTCTCCAGAAAACATGGAAAATTCAATTGAAAAAAATATAGCGCAAGAAAGGTGAGATGTTACAAAGGCAATGTGCATTGCCTTTGCAGGAGTTTCCACTTTCTTGGTATGTATTTTAAAAACCTTCCTTTGCAATTAAATTTTTGACCTGCTACTAGACACTAGACACATGGCAAGGACTCTCACACATCATGACCCAAGGTTTTCATTTGTGAAGTATATTGAAATCGGAAGTTCACATATGTTTGTGTGAATGAAATATGGATTCACCTGCTGATTTTAATTTCCGTTTGTATTTGTTGTTTGTTTCCCCTATAATACAATTGTGCAATGTGTGATTTTGGGGTAGTCTCTATGACACCATGGCCCACCTGATTTATTTCTGGGCATGTGTGTTTAATTAAATCATTGTGTTTGAACTGGGGGGTGTTGGAAAGTGTTGGTGAAAACCCGAATGTACGGAAATGGTGTCATGTGTGTGCTGCTTAAGGGCAAGAAGAACAGCAAAACGAAAATTAACCATTCTTGCAGTGACCTCAATCTGCTGAAAACAATTTCATGTTTATGCTGTACACAAATTGTATGACAAAATATGTATGGTTATTTAATTGATGCAAAGTAGTGGCAGTGACCTCACTGCAAATTTCATTGTCGCACCTGGCAAGCCTTTTTGGAAAGAAGGTTGTAAGTGTGTAGAGAGTAACTCACATACATGCTTTTGTTTTCAATAGACATGTTTAGAGGTATTGATCTGACAGGCGCCAGGTGGTGACAGGTGCAAGCAGATTATTACCTCAGCTGTATGCAGCAGTCTTAGTCAGCACCTACATACAGGCTACATTGCTGTTGTTTTCAATCGACATGCTTTAACTTACAAGATATTGCTTGGGGACAGGTGCTAGTTGGATTAATTACCTCAGCTGTATGTAGCAATCATAGTCAGCAAACTCACATAAGGCATTACCCATTGTTTGTTGTTTTCACTAGGGACATGTTTTAAAGATATTGAGTGTGACAGGTTGCAAAGGTGGATGACAGGTGCAATGGGGTATTTATTACCCTCGCTAGGCAGCAGTTAGTCAGCAACTCCACATACCAGCATACAAGTGCTTTGTGTTTTATAGACATGCTTAAAGAGATTGCACTAGACAGGTTGCAAGTGGATTAATACCTCAGCTGTAGTTGCAGTTCACTGGGGAAATATCTGCATTAAATTTTATTGTATTATCAGCTTAGAGTAATGTGCATTCTAAACATGCTAATTGTTTTCAAATGAGGGAAGTAGGACTGCAGAATGAATGAATCAGTATGTTTGATTTCTCTTTGCTGCTGGTTTTTCCCTTTGACATTGAAACCCACGTTGTATCAAATCCAATAATATGTGAAAGTAGCACATCTGTTTAACTAGTCACCATTAAATGCGTACAAAGAAGAAAGGGAGGAGGAAGGAAGGAATGTCGTTGTTTGATGTCGCAACTATTAGTTTAATTAAATTTTGTCTAGCCTGTTGAAGTAGCACGCAATGGTGACATACAATGGTTACTCGCCCAAAATCTTACCAAAGTTAAGAAAAGGGGGAGGGGAATATCAGGGTTGATGTCACAAGTCTATTAGTTTAATTAAATTCTTGTAAGCCTGTTGAAAGTAGCACAGCCTGTTCGATGCATTAGCTACCTCACCAATAATGCGTACAAAATATGAAATCGAGGGGGGAGGAAGTAGGACATGGTCAGGTTTGATTCGCAAGTAATTAGTTTAATTAAATTCCTGTGGCAGTGAATGATTTGATCACACCAGAGAAAGGTCCGTCGTCCTAAGGGCACTGACCAATGGCAGAGAATCCCATACATGAGTAATTCCCTGTTTCCCAGATTGGATTTTACTGGAGATATATCTTGCAGTTGATCTGTGGAGATGCACTCTGTAACGTATGGTAATTAAGTAATGTCTTTTGTTTATTCATCATAATAAATGACAGTTCCTTTGATGGTCCTTGCGGTTGCACACCACCAAATAAATTGCATTTGGTTTATGTCAAAATATCCCTCTAATTAAACGTAAATTTCTCATTAACGAATTGACTCAGTTGCTTAAATTATGCATTACCTTGGCCTGCTAGACCCTCTGCAAATCCCATTCAGCAAGGAGAATCCATAAGTTGACCAAGGATTTTTCGAGCTACTCAAGCATGAGTTCCCGTCCCCTCTGAAACTGTGGCTTCTAGTCAAGATATCCTAGGGGGTGGGTTAAAATTAGTACTGTAATTACTCAGTTGTAAGCCTCACACACCTTTTGGGTGTTTGAGATTGTGCTGAATTTTAAATCTTAAATAATTTCTACACAAATATGGCCCAGTAAGTTCCAGTTTTCTACCATTTTTCAATTTTATTTCACCGTCACTTTTTTTTTAACCTGTTTCCACAAACACTTTCCGGCCAGAGGGGGCCAGACCAGATCATTTAAGTGGTGTGGAATCTATTGAGTAACGGAAAACACCTCTTTGTTAGAATCCATATGCAAGACCTTGTGTTGCCTCACATAGACAAACTTAATTCTTACACTGTAAATTCATTGTTATATTCAGTCGTCATCCAATTTTCAAAGTATGTGGTAGAAAGCATTAATCTTAATCTTGACCATTTTTTTGTTACATCAGCTTATAGTTTAAAAGGAGAACCTGTACAAAGAACTTATCACAATATACGTTAATAAAAACAATTATTTGAACAAAAACAAAACAACATATGGAGTGGTTTTCATGGAAAATGGAAATACACTAACCATAAAACGAATTAACACATTTTGTCCTACCATGCGCTATTTGAAATTCGTGCTAATGCTTATGGGATATGTATTTGTGTTATGCGATACGGACGGCACCGTAGCGTCATACAACCTCACACATGGTGCTTTCATATGGTGTATTCCTATGAACATGTTGACGCAATAACGTGCCGGTCGGATCGCATAACCGTTAAAACACTAGCGCGATTTTTAAGTCGCACATGGTCAGACTAGATTGTTTTAATTCTTATTAGGGTAATATAATTCTGTTTTTCTTATGAAACCACTCGATATGTGGTCAATAATTATTTTATGTGTTTTGTTTAATATTATACGTTGTACAGATGCTCAAAGTTTATACTGGGTGCCTATTAAGAGTGAAAATAAGAGCCTAGATGGTATGGTTAATTGATATATACTTGTACAGCATGCAAACAGGTCAATAGATTTTAGGTATAGCTCCTTTAAGGCTGTGTGAATATATAGGGATTTAAACAAGGGGGTGAAACCCATTCAAAACCAGACGTCCGTTCTGGGCGCTGACATTTGAATATTGCACGGAATAATTATTGTTGGGTGCTTGTGTCTCGCCTGAACTTTTGTTCGGCAGAGAGCCTTAGTCATCACTTTTCTTCTGTCTGTCTGTCTGTCTGTCTGTCTGTCATGTGCTGTCTGTCTGCCTAACGTCCGTGTTCACGGGCTTGTGTACGATTTTTTTTTTTTTAATTTTTCTTTTTTTATTAACATTTAATAAATACAGCAAAATATCAGTTGTTGGATGTGGGTGCTATTGGGGGGTGGTAAATTTTGTCCTAACCCATGGCCACACAAGAATGAAATGACACGTCAGTGTCTTGATTTAAATAAACCACCTCAATGAATATATCTTTTCACCTAAGCGCGCCTCAGCACCTAAGCGAGTGAGGATCTGAGCACAATGAGCACAATGATCCAGGTACACTATTATTACACCTGCCACCTCTTAAAACATACATTAAGTTGTATCATACCGATTAGGTATATGCAAAGCGGCACCCACAGTATGTGGATAGAAGCGGAGGCAGCCATTGCTTCTATTGTTGGTACTATTGTTTGTTCTTTGTTGTCGGAAAAACATGCGAGACGGTGATTTCTAAAGATGCGTAACGGTTTGTCTGGATCGATATAGAACATCTTGGATTTAAAGCTGGTCTTGTGGAAAGCAAAATGCTAATGCTATTGTTCACTCAGCACCGGGCAAGCACATTTTACTTTCAGTTCAGTATCTTCAAACACAGCACCTTTGGGATTGCACCCAAGAGTGTGCCCTGCAGGTTGCAAGTGGGGGATTAAAAACAGGAATGTGGTTGGGCTAAAGTTACAACTTGAGAGTAAATACTCTTGGCAAACTATATCTGTGATACTAGTTGTGGAAATGTGCAAAATGAACCTCAAATTCACTTTAAAGCTCTTTCAAGTATGTTTTAAAAGGTTGTTTTTTTGTATTTCATACTTTTCAAGAGGATTTTTTTGTTTCCACTTGTTGAAAGAAAGGAAAACAATTCCACAAAAAGAAGAATAGAATTGAGGACCAATGCCATGCAATGCATGCAAAGAGTGACCAAATTGCATGAGTAGCCAACAAAGGACAAATGCAATAATAATATGTAATGCAGTGCCAGCTACAGATGCAATGCGAGAGTGATATCAAATCACTGACATTTACTGAGTAATGCATGTACTCCTCATCCAAAGATTAAAGGTGCTGTTCCGATCGTCTGGGACCCCCCTGATTTAACGAAGTAGTTCGATTTGATATCAGATGAAAGGCCTGTATTGTTTCTCATTGTCGTCCGAATTGAGCCTCAAATGCATTCATTTCCAAGATATAAACAAAAGAAACCGCCGTTTTAGTGGTTAACCATTCAATATTAGCACAATATTGAATCGGGCTTTGCAACATGCATATTGCGATATATCAAAACAGGCAAGTTGTTTCCCACGGGTACTGTGGGGTGTATGTGCAAGTCCAGGCTATCATATCAAGTAGAGAACAACAGACACATAAATCGGAAAAAGCACTTATACCACCTGAGCAGTTCGGGCCATGGCCAAACCAACTGCACTCACCCGTTGGTAGCCATTAACCAAAAGACCCTGATGTAGCGCTTGCATCATCAAACAAAAGACACATATGGGCAGGAAATGGGCTGGCCGTGGACACCACCGTCGTAGCACAGTATCCGGGGGCCCCTGGTTCAAGACCCGAACCCCAAATTTGCAACTTTCTTCTGGCCCTCTTCTTTGTTACTCTACGGGAGATAGGTAGAGCCAGATATGTCCATAGGGTTAAATGTGACTACATCACACCTAATTTCAAAATAAGACCATTACAAAAAGTAATGAGTAGGTATTTCACTTTATTCAATGTTGAGCTATTTTTTTAAGACCTCCTTTAACAGATTTTTCAAATGAATATAACTCACTTCGATGTTCTTGAGTGTCTTTTGAAATAGCAAAGGGCAATTTTCAACTCTTAAAGCCTGTATGCCATGTCACAGAGGAATACGAGTGAATGTGCATGAGTCCCTGTTGGAATGACTTTGAGCGTCTGAAATGCCTCCGCAATCCCTCTGCATTTACAAAAGTGAACGTCCTTCTGTATGTCTGCAGAGTCAATGCGAAGGTCACTATATCGGGGAGGGTTGCAATTCTGATTCTGAGGCCTGATTGATTTATATATCTGAAATTGTGACAGCTGGTTGTGCTGTTGAATCTAATCAAGGCCATATTTTAGGTTAGAGCAATTTTTTTAAAAGCAATAGCTATAATCAATGCTTTAGTTAATGCTGTGTGCAACCAAAAAGGTCAAAATTATCAACATTTCCAAATTACCCTTTTGTACATATCCAAATGAGTCAAAATATGCTTAGTCCTGGCCTAGTCTTATCACAGTGTTTTATTGTCCCCCCCGCCAACGAGTTCGGAACGGGACTAATGAAATGCCAGCGTTCGTCTGCCGTTCGTTCTTTCGTCCGTGATAAAAATGTTACTCATGTTGTATACGATTTAATCTGGAGTTCTGTCAGGGCTACAATGTTTGTAACTTGTTGGAAAGAAGCGGGTTGAATGAGTTCTCGACCTGATTGATTGGGCGTACAATATGCTAATTAAGTATCTAATTTGCATAATTTATGAAAATTTTCCTGCAAGGCCTATGTACAACAGCGTTCAAGCTTTGACTTACGTTTAGCGGACACGGGTGTGAAAAAAATATTTAGGGGTGAAAACAGTCAAATTTCTTGATTACTTAAATGTTTCCAAGGGTAAAATGTCATATATTTTCAGATTTTGGCACTTAAAACCCCATATTTTTCACTGATTTTGAGAAAAATTCATTTTTTTTGTCTAATTTCCTGCGAGTGTATGAACATGAAAACTACCTAGCAGTGACTAATTCTTTATGCTAATCATGTGACAGGGGTACATTTGTAATATTCAAATCATTAAATGGGATCAATCTATTTCTTTATTTTTGTAACAGGGTTAGAAAGTCGGCGGTCAGGGTGACAATTGATTTGGGAAAAAATGCAATTTTCGCCCAATTTTGTGATTGAAAAAGCAAAAATTCCTCCATGGTATGAGCTATGGTGATGCTTCTTGTGTCTTTTTGTTCAGTACTTTCAAATAGCTAAATACTTGACTGAGTTGAATGTACTGAACAAAAAATAAAGTAGTAATATGTTACCCCGACCCTAACATTTCGGAGGGTGTGAGAAAATAAAGGCCTTCGCACAAAAAAATAAGTCCTATTTAAACACTTGTGAGGTTTAAGGCTAAACAAATATAAACTTGCTTATAGCCAATACCTCCCTCTAGACAAGTTTATATTTGTTTAGGCCCTGAGAGTCCAGTTTGAAAGGCTTAATTTTTTTTGCGGCCAAATTTTTGCTCAAATTTGAGGACTTTGTGTCAGAATATCCTGTACATTTCTATGGGAAAATTTTCAAGTTAATATTATGCTTTTTTATTCAGATCAGTTTCTACCAAATTTTTAAACTACCCTAGAAAATGGTCTGAAGGTGTTCTGAACCTGATAATTTTTGGGCTTATTTCAGGCAAATTGAGTACGAAATGAGCTCAATTAATATTCAAAATCAGCGTAAATTGCTATATCTTTTGCAAACGTTACATCGGATACGTCAAATTTCCCCTGGGCCTGCAATGAACGCCCCTCTTTTTGCAGTTTGAAAAAAATAGCTGAATATATTCGGCTTATGTAAATGCATTGAGCTAATTAAATATTCGTAATTGCTGTATCTCTGAAATGTTCACACTCGGATAGGCAAAAGTCCTTTGCTACATGAGCAACTCTATCGGAAACCCAGGGGAGGGGGTAGTGGTGTTGCGGGGTGTTGGGACAGGTGTTTGGATGTTGGGACGGGGGTGGGGGTGTGGGGGTGTTGAGGAGTGATGTTGTGTTGCGGGCGTTGGGGCAGGGGGTGGGGTGTTGCATGTATGTTGGCGATGGGGTGGTTGGTGAGGTGGTGTGGCGGGATGTTTAGGATGGTGTGGGTTGGGTTACGGGGTTTTTTGGAAGGTGGTGATGGTGTTGCGGGTGGTTGGGGAGTGGAGCGTGTTATGGGGTATTAGGGTGGGTGTTGCAGGGCGGTTGGTGTGTTGGAGGGTGGGGTGGTTTGGGAGTTTGGGCTGTTGGGGCAGGGGTTTGGTGTTTGCAGGGGTATTGGGAGCGGGGTGGGGTTTTGTGGGGTGTTGAGGTTTGGGGTTTTGGGGAGGGGGTTGGGGGCGTTGTAGTTGCATTTATCGCATGTTAGTGATGGCCATCCGGTGGGTACTTTTTATACGCATCGAGTAAATACAAGTTCGCCTTGTTTTAATTGTGGAGAAAAAACGACTCATTGGTGTTACATTCGGTGAAGATTAACCCCGGTTGAATGGCAGCTTATAACCCCTGACCATGACACTGCAATATTATAAACAATTTTTGATTGCTAATTTCATTGTAAACTTGTACTTTAACCAATCAATGACAGAAATCTTTCAATTTGGTACATATAAACACTGCTGTTTATTCTGGGCATGATGGGCCCCTGGTGATTCTCAATATGAGATTTTATATATGGTTCTCCGATGTGCCGTTAAGATCTATTGTGCCCTTTCCACACAGTGTCATGACACGTTTTATGCTGATATGTTGTACAAAATAAAATACGCAAATTTATGTAATGTATTATTGTACGAAAACATACTACACTGCTTATTTTTTACGTCGAGCACAGAATGGTTGAGATTGCTTTGAGAGTCGATCATTTTAATCTAGCTGTCAATAATTGCAAAATATTCAGTAGTTATCCCAAATGTCCTTTACAGAAGTAGTCGCGGTTCATTGCTCTTCAAGGACACTAGGTGGTAGGCCAAAGCCAACCTGTGTAAAGTGATAAAATATATTTCAATTACTTCAGTTGCTACCAGTATTTAAACAAAATATCCTCTATAATCAATTTTGTCCCAAAGTGCCATTTCCACAAGGGTCAGAGGCGCATCTTTTCAAGGACGTCAGGTGAAAGGAGGAGCATGACTTGAGCAAAGTACACAAAGTAGCATTTGATCCAAATTGTGTCAAAAAATTGATAAATTATTTTGGTGAGATCCCTGCTGAATCCCTGTTTGCCCCATATACCCAGTAGCGTAACAGGCGGGGAGGGCAGGTTGCCAGCCCAGAGAGCTTTAACTGGGGAAAAAAGATTTAAAATCATGCTAAGTCAGCCTTTTTTTTTTTGCCTGCTCACCAGGGAATTTTCACCTCCAATGGGGAAAATCTGCCCCAAAACCAGGAGTTTGCCCCTTCTGACAAGTGACCTCTGTTACGCCCCGCATACGCTCCACTGTATTACACCTTCCTCCACGCACTCATGCAACGTTTTGCACCTCGACATCATTTTGATGTTAGTTCAGTGTAATACGCACACAAGAATCAACTCATCCCGTGTTGCTCCGAGTCATACTTAATTTGTTGGGTAGTGTCACGCTTCACCCGAATCCAAAACGCTCACGGGGAGGAGAGTTGCGTAGGTCGGTGTCGATATGTAATCCTGTGGTAATCCCAACTTTTATTTTTGGATGACACCAAGTCTAGCTTTAGGCTAGCCTGGGGATTTGAATATTGATGTAATGGGAAGGGGCCTTTTTTTACAAGCAGAATTAACTTGCCTGTAAAATGCCTGTGAATTATGCAGTGTTGCCCAGGACTCTGATGGTTACAGAAGAGGGATTTGATTTCAAATCCAAAAATGGATGGGAGTAGAATTCAGATACCAACAAGGGGTTGGTTTTGACCTTGTTTGCTTGCGTAAAAGCATTAAATTTAATTTACATGGATTTGAAATGTTTAAAAAATAGACACATCAGTGGGTTCCCCCCAAAATGAAATACTTTTCAATTCCCATATGCAGTGGCAAAGATAGCATTAAAAATTGAATTTTGAATGCATACTTGCATTTATGTCTTAAAATTAGAGAATTCCCATTATCCCTTAAAGGGATTAGCAGCGATAATGCGAGAGAATCGAAAAAATGTGGAAATGCATGTTTTTAACTTATAATCAGGGATAAGTGTGTACAATTCCATATAACTGCTTTAATGTAGAAACAAACCACCAAATAGTGAAAAAAAATGAAGTATACGAGGAAATTTGTCATACCGTCTCCCACAAATAGACATACAGCAACGGCGTCTCAAAATCTGCACTAACAGGTGATTGTGGTTTACACCTGTACAGAATGGACAAAGATCAATAATGTTTGTGTTTGAGGTCAAACTGTATTGATCATGGTGCACAATATCACGCTGAATATCTGTGATATTCACCGGGAAGGGCTTTTTTGATCTCAAGTCGGAATTTTGATACGCACGTATAGAAATTACAGAATCAGATAAAAAGTACTGCCTTGACTTCAATACACGGATTTCAAGCCAACCACTTGCAGGTTATGTTCGCATATCCATGCCAGTAACAAAAATATAAAAATATGAATTTTGATGATTTTTTCGATGATTCGGATTAGTAAATCGCTGCTAATCCCTTTAACAAATCAAGATGATAATACTTACCACTCTCAGTGGCAAGTCTATCTATAGAGGTGCAGTTAGTAGTTATAGCACTTTGTTTTGTTTTATGGTTCCTATATATTCTTGAGAAAAGGATGCTCCCAAAATGACAGTAGATTCCAAATATGGTGTTATGTGCAAATGTTTGTATCACAAACATAGGCCACTGTGATGTAATTGCTGTTTGTTTACAGACAGGAAAAAAACAATGTTAAGTTTAAAAGGATTCAGATGACCCACATATCATTACTTAAAGGTGCAACGAGAGATTTCACATAACAGGTGTCCCTACAAAATATGAAAATTCTGATTTTTGCACCAATGTAAAGCTTTTTATCAAAAATGTCCCCATAAGAAAGGATTAAGCTGAAAAGTATTTCTTTGGCACAAAAATTTTGAAATTTCTAATTTCGTATAGGAGCAAATACAAAATTCAGCCTATGTTTTATATTGCAAAATTAAGCAAATGAAAATCGCATTTTGTTTTTACTTTTAAGGCGCTTCTGTAACCAAAGACAAGGTAAGAAATCTATCGGGGTCTTAACTTTACGAAATCACTACATATGACACAATATATAGTAGCCCAAAATCTCTCGTTGCACCTTTAATGCTGAGATTCAAAGACACTATCAGTGATTCTCCCGAGTGAGTCAAAATATTTGAAATTTGCAGGAATAGCTTAAAGGTCCATGGCCCGATCGCTAATAGCCTCGTCCCCAGAAG
>JAMKCH010055188.1:0-16912 GCA_023653785.1 Ophioderma brevispina | reverse complement strand
TTTGGGAAAACGTTAGAAATTTACCATCTGAGTTGAGCTGTTTTTAAAATGTCTTCAAAATTATGGAGTTCTGGACAATACTGGATCGTAAAACATGACGAGATACTTTTTGTGCCAACGTATTACTATTTCCTTTTTGCCGTACAGCGCCTGATTCACTGAATTTTTTGCTGGCCTATTGCGCTTTATCAGAAATTTTAGGTATGTATGTATGTATGTAAAAGGTTATTTTCCATAATTTTCATGTTCATCTGATGAGGTTGAGCGTTTTGATAATTAGTTGTTGTAATTTCTGGGCGTTTACAGACAGAAAATACAAAATTGTGAATTTCTTCTAGAGTAGATCGGATTTGCACGTAAGATTATAATTTCTCTTGAGGTAAATAGGGGGAGGAGGCCGTGGATCACGAAATACCCTTATTTAGTTTTGAACAGAGAAGGAGAATGATCCAATAAGAGATTCCATTTCAATAAGGCCCAATCCAAACATTATGTATGAACCATTCACGGAAAAGGCTATCATCTTACCAATGTCACATATCTTCAAGAAAAAATTGTGGTTGGTAGCACTATCTTCAAGAAAATGTGGTGGATGCACAGATCTTCAATGAAATAATGTGGTGGTATGCACAGATCTTCAAGACTATGTGGTGGTATGTTAAGTGCCCAGTTGCAGAAGGTATCCTCGGGGTTACTCTCTCTCTCTCTCTCTCTCTGGTCGTGTGTAGAGTTATGCCTGCAAAAAACATTTGGGATAGCGGGCAGCGGGAAGCCTGATTTTGGCATGAGATGTAAAATCTCTGATAAAGTATTTTTTAAGCTGTGATATATCTTCTGAAAGGGTATACAATGGAACCAGGGTGGGTGTAAAATGCAACTTGGGGCAATTTGAGAAATAAGATGGCCGCCATTGGCTGTTAAAAACTCAAAATTGCATTTTACACAGACGGGCCAACTGCAAATGCATGGTAATTAGTGTTTTTGTGCTAATGTGGATGTTTTGTGGTAGGAAACTTAAAATGCAAATGATATATTAGATCATGCTGAATATATTAGTGAAATCCAAGATGGCCGCCATTTGAAGTCTGGGGAAATCAATAAATGCACATTTCATTGATAGTGCAACCAAAAATACAAGTCCTACAATGTATATGTTGACTGTTATTTGTCCTTGCCATAATATGTATGAGAAATATAAAATACTAAAATTTATATTGTCACATTGGCTAAAAAAAGATATTCAAGATGGGCCGCCGCTGAATGTTTTTTAAAGGCGCTGATTTTCGTAAAAATAATGTACCTACACAATGTAGAAATGAAGCCAAGAGCATTTCTTACACATTCTCTGTAGGGGTGTATTATTAGCACTCGCGACACGAATAAGCCCTACTAATAAACATGTGTAGACTTATAAGTACCGGTGTGAAAGCAGATCTAGTCCGGTTGGGAGCCATAGCCGGGGCTCCATAGACGATAAGTCGCATTAAAGCGTGAAACTAATGTTTCTAAAAGAGTCCAAACTGAATCGGATTGCTCTATTGTTCACCATGTTCCCGGACTATGGAGTACGCGGACAATGGTTTCATTCTACACCGGTTACTACTAGTTGTCAAATTTGCTCGCCAACCAGATCAATGGCACACCTATATACTTGACATTATGGTCCAATACTAGTTTCTCATTCTTGTCCGTTTTCTTACTTTTTCCGCTTGGTTTACTTGTCTTTGTTTTCTCATTCGGGGACATTCCGCTCTCCATGGCATGAACAGAAGATGGAACAAGTCATATTTGCAGAGACACATACACACCTGGTGAGCCCACATGGTGCCTCACCCCCACATGAGCACTTACCTCCACATGTAGAACTAAAGGGTCCCAGAAAGAGATGAAAACCTACACCATTCTTTACGTTATTGGTTGTTTATTTATGTGTCCATTCCAATAAACAGGGCCACAAAAAGAAATACACTACCAGGGACATCGTTAGTTATTAGTTGAAACTATTGATTTTCAGTCAGTGCCATGAATAGATTCACACCAGTCACTTGGAATTTCTTATTTTACTCTCTGAAAATCAATAGTGCACTATTGATGTCATCACCAACCAAATATGCTGCTTCTTTACTCCTTGTAGAGCTTGACACAAACCACATCAAATTCTATTTGCATTTTTCATGAGCCCTGGAATCAACTTCAATAATTCATTAGGAGCCAAGGGCAAATTCATTGGGTCACTGCGAACTGGCAACAGAGACTGGCCTTCTCGTTTCCAGCCATGCTGAGGTGGTACCAGTTCAGATGGATCAGATTTCGGAGCATCCCTCCAGATTAGCTACCAACTGAAGATGTGCACGGGCTACATTTTCATTGAAGGCTTGCATTAGTGGGTGGCAGAGTACATAGTTTCGGGAGAAGCCGAACTTCGAGCTACTTTAGATGTCCTTACGTCCTGCCTTGCCTCCGACAGTACGATTGATATGCAGATGCCCATAGCATGTCCAGAATGATGGAATGATTGATGCATCAGGACATCACCTTGAGACGAGCGAAGTAACACACAGGCAGGTTAATGAACACGGTGTTTATACTCGATAACTTTCAAGGGGGGGGGGTCTCAAGCATTGCCAGCCGATAATGGTGCTACGGTGTCACAGCCACTCAGACCATGGGCAGGCAGTAAGTCTGGGCATGATATCAAGGGCTTTTGTACAGAGTTGATTGATATCAAGTCAGAAGTGCCCTGCCACAGGTGATTTCATCATGACATGCCCTGAAATAGCGCCTTGATAACAGAAGTGTAGCAAAACAACAAAACGGCTGGTAGGTGAGTGGATTAACCCCTATCCTGACCCCCCCCCCCCCCCCCCTGTTAGGGGTCCTCCTCGGCCTGTCGTATCCATCCACGGACCTTCACAAGGGTAGTGAAGGTGGTAGCGGAGTTCATTTTCGTCTACTTAGATGGACTGGCTACTGGTGGCACCCTCCGCCACAGAGGCTCCAGGTCTTTATAGAGGAGGTCCCAGACATGATAAAGTCACTCGGTTTCATCAACATCGACAAGTCACTCCTCTCACTCTCCGAGCCCCCAGTTTCTGGGAGCGAGACTGGATTTTCTGTTGGCAAAGGTGAGGCCCTTCTGCAGAAAGAGTAGCTTCGGTCGTGGCGTGTGCCCGAGCATCTTGGAGAGCGGGTCGGTCCCAGCCAGGCTATGGCTTCGGCTTCTTGGACTTCTGGCCAGCCTCATTGGGATGGTTCCCTACTGCAGCTTACGCATGAGGGGTATCAAGATCCAATGGATGCTCTGGTACTTCCGACCCTGGTACCACCCAATGTCCCTCCGGATTCCAGTGCCCCTGAAGTGGTTCCCCGACCTCAGTGGTGGGACACATCCACGCAAGTTGGAGGTGGGGCCCCCTTCAGGAACCTAACACCCTCCGTGATGCTGACGACAGTGCGTCGGTGTGAGGGCCCATCTTAGGTCCTCATCATAGAGTGTCGGGCCGTTGGCCCATGCAAGCTCGCTATCATATCAATGTGCTAGAGCTGTGGGCCATATATTCCTGGCAATGAAAGCCACTGGATCGCCACCCCCCTGACCGGGGGAAAGGGGATCCTGGTCCGATGCGACAAACAGGGACGGTAGTGGCTTACCTCAACAGGGGGGAGCAAGGAACCTCAGTCTCTGTCAGGAGGTAGTCCGGCTCCTAGAGTGGTGCATGGCAAACGGGATTGCCTTAGCATAATAGCATCCACAATGTACCTAGGGGTTGAGAACGTCCTAGCAGACGGCCTCTCCCGGAAAAGGGACGCAATGCCAGGCGCCATCGAAGGGTAAGGGTGTCAGTGGAATGGCACCTACTGACGGTCAATGTTTCAGAGGCTAACGAGTCCCCACGTGGACCTATTCGCCTCCATTGGGAATCACCAGCTTCCGGCGCATTACTCATGGAGTCAAGATCACCCAGAGCCGTTGGTCAGGATGCGATGGTGGGTCAGTGCCTATGTATCCCCCCCACCCTTGCGATGATTACCGAGAGTCTCGAGAAGGTAGCCGGTCCTACAATTGCATGGTTTGTTGAATGCGCCCCATGTGGCCGGTCTCAGTGTGGTTCCCAACGGCTTCCAGATACTGCCAGTGGGGGACTAATGGATGCTAGTTGCGATCCTCCAGCCGACGCGTCCGTCCGGAGCGTACCATCCGCGCTCTCAATCTGACTGTCTGGCGATTCCGCCAACATACTCAGGCGGGACTTTCTGACCAGTCTGCCGCGCTCCGCCCCATGCTAAGGCAAGGAGGAAGTCAAAGTCTAGAAATCTTATGATTCTTGACTCTGCCGGGTCTATATATGGTGCGCCAAGCGAGAGATTGATCTGCTGTCTGCGTCTGTAGGGCAGATCGGGGATTTCCTAACGGAAAGTCCTTGGGGTTTGGGCGTCCAAACAGTTAAGTGCTACCCGTAGCGCGATGGGGAGCTCCATCGGGGCTTCAGAGACAACACAGTGTAATCTCTAATAGCCCAATCCTCATGAATCTGCTGATATAGGGCGTGTTCCGTGTTCGTCCCCCGTTCGTTCATCGTTCCGGAGTGGGTCTTGCCGCTAGTGCTCCATGTTCTTAGAGGACTTCGAACCACTGGAGAGGGCCAGTCTTCCTGGACTTAAGGAAAGGATAGGCCTTTCTGGTGGACAGTTGGTGGTGTTTCTGGCTTGTGTGGGGCAAGGAGGAAGAGAGTGGTGGTTTTGTTTGTGTGTGTAGGGTCTGAGTAGATTTACGCATACCTTGGCCATTGAGATGGCTCACCTGCGGTGGTTCGAAGGACGGCGTGTCCCTCCCCCCACGCTAAGAATTAGACTCTGTCTTTTCACACCGTGCCCAGTGTTTTTTCTCCGGACTCTGGCCGGGCTGCGGGACGGGTCGAGAAATCCACCCTGGTGGCCCGGTCAGGGCATGGGTGGGTGTGGAGTTTGTTGGCAGATGTTTGGTGGGTAGCCTCAAGTGCATTTCTTGAAGGGTTCCGGAAGACATAACAGCTTTTCATCTAACGCCCCCATACCCATATGGTCAGTAGCGAAGGACACAGCCGCTGGGTGCCTAACCATCCGTAGCCACACCCGATACCCCCCCAACATCACAATCACAGTTGGTCGGCTCTAGGGTTAGGTAACAGTATACAAAAGCATTTTGAGTTGCCCCGTCTGTACAAACTGCAATATTTTAGTGTTTTTATGGCATTCGGCCAGCCATCTTGGATTTTTTCTATTGCCTAAGGGTGTCAATTTTACATCCATCTTAATATATAGTATACCTATTAGAGGTATAGAATTCAGATGATGAAAAATTGTATTTTGGGCTGATCTCTCTGTGGAAAAGGGCAATTTTTGTCAAAAAAATTAAAAATATTAAAAATGGCGGCCATCTTGGATTTCTCAAATTAATCAAGCGTGCCTTCAAGTAACATTTATAATTTACATTCCTTACCTATCTGAAACATGAATGATTATTAAAAAAACATTACCAAGCATTTTGGGGGTTTCCTTGTCTCATGGAAACGACAATTTTGGGGTTTTTACAATGAAATGGGTATTGGCCCCCATCTTGGATTTCTCAAATTGCCCAAGGGTGGCAATTTTACAACCACCTGGATTCCATTATATACTTTCAAAGAGATATAATCAGCTGAGAAAAATTTTATCAGAGATTTTCATCTAATCCTCCTCCGCTGATGTACTAATACGATGGGAGCCGAATCTCCGTCCATCCTACTGATGGTTCTGCAGAGCATCTCGGATAGCTTGGATAGCGCAGTGAGGTGACCTTGCAGTCCTTCGTCGGTTTCTCTTTTTAGTACTTTTTTTACCTTTATTATATTCAGAATTTGCGTTTCAGTGGCTGCATATTTACGAACATTTTGGTAGAGAGTTTTACGAGTTAGACATCTTGCATCAGGAGCCTTTCAAAGCAGATGTTTAATACCCTGTGAATGCGATGGAATTCGCTAATCAAAAAGGAACACTTCGAGTTTGTCGTGTGAGCCAGGCATATTTCACAATGTGGAATAACCAACAAGTTGTGCGATGTTGAAAGGCAAGTATCTGATAGGTCAACTACAAGAAATAATATCAAAGCCGAAGGGCTACTCTCTGGACAGTGTCCTTATATTTGTAACAAGCAAATGTGAAAAATGCCTTGTATCACACAGCTATCTCGTCATGCTATTTTGGCCAATAGTAGATTTCAATTAAGTGAGGACCTCATTAAGTTTTAGGTCGCCATTCACGTGAGAGCGTAAGAGAATTACTTAATGCGCCACAGGTAAAAGGTGATGTACTCATACAAGTATAAGTAAGGGAGCTAGTAAATAATGTTGACGCCTAACATACATTCACACTTGAGATAGCGGGATGTTTCAATGAAGTATCAGGATGAAAACACCAGCATGCTTCTACATCAATGCACACATAACACAACTACGTTTTTATTTGGCCATCAAAATCGGCCAACCTGTATAAGAGATTAGAGCAAAGAGGATTTGACATCCTACCCAACGATGGCATAAGTCCTATCAATAACATACCATTATAGAACTGAATCCATCAGTGTCCAATAAAGCCGATTCAGTACAGTTTAGCTTGTTCCATGAAAACAATATGTTTGTAATGGCAACAAAGGCGTAATCTCCATGGCCGGGATTGGTACCCCCATTCAAGATCCCCCTATCGATGTATAGGTATGGAGTCTCATTAATTTGAAATCTACCTAAAGTTACTAAGATAAGCGGATAGGAATTACGCTGATTAGGATCTGTTAAAGTGACACCGACACAAGAGTTTCAGTTTTATTTCACCTCGTTTGCCACAATTACACAGTAATTATAATATAGATATCAATACTTTGGAAGTAGTGATCATAATAACAGAATAAAAAATAATATTAAATTACAAAATGTTATATGCAAGAGATGATGACGCCATGCAGTGTACTTAGTGGTACCCATTCAGTTGGTTAATTAATTGACATAAAAAATTATGAAAACTTGTGTTGAAAAGGCATCAGGAAAATTCAAAAGAGTAAATTACAAGTCAGACATAAAATACCAAATATAGTAAATGACAAAACCTGGGGACAAAAATTAGTTGTGTAATCAAATGACAATTAACTATGAATTTCGCGGTTCTCGACTTTCGCTTTTCAGGAGGGGTTTGGTTGGTTCTTCCGGCCCACCGTGTTCGGGCGTCTTTTCTTTTTTTTGTTTTGACGATGTTGCGAGGGGGGTCTTTTTGAATGGCAACTTAATAATACTGATGAAAAGTTCCGATTGTACATGGGGAATGTATGGATGTTGTGGGTTAGTGTTTTTCATATAAATTTTGACCAACAGGTTTCTCCAATACAGAATTTCATGGAGAATCAGAAAATCATGGGTGCATTTTTTAAATGTGATTCTTGGGGGTGTTTATAAGGGCGACTAAAATTTGTACCAGGGTGTAAACAATAAAAGTGTTAATTGTTTTAAAATGTTTACCAGTCTGTTCGTGCACAGCTCATTAAGGTTTCCAAAAGGTATAGTTTGAATATTTACGACCTATTATTTTAGGACCCCCCAATAGCTCAGAAAGTTCAAGGTGATTATTTATAGAATGGTCCGATTTTTTTTTTTTTTTTTTTTGTGTGGGGTTCTTGTCCATGAAATGCAATTTTGGGGTTTTTACAGTGAAATGGCGGCATCTTGGATTTCTCAAATTGCCCAAAGGGTGGCAATTTTACACCCACCTGGATTTCCCATTATATACCTTTCAAAAGAGATATAATCAGCTGAGAAAAAAAAACTTTATCAGAGATTTTCATCTATCCTCCTCCGCTGGACTAATTACGATGGGAGCCGAATCTCCGTCCATCCTACTGAGGGTTATGCAGAGCATCTCGGATAGATTGGATATTCGCAGCTACCTTGCAGTCCTTCGTAGTCCAGAATACCTTTATTTATATTCGAATTGTTTCATGGTGCATATTTAAGAAAACATTTTGGTAGAGCGTTTTACGAGTTAGCATCTTGCATCAGACGCCTTCAAAAGAAGATGTTAATACACTTGTGAATGCGAGGGAATTCGCTAATCAAAAGGAACTCTGAGTTGGGGACCAGCATATTTCACAATGTGGAATAACCAACAAGATGTGCGAGTGAAAGGAAAGTATCTGACAACTTACAAGAAAAATATCAAAGCCGAAAGGCTACTCTCTGACAGCAGTGTCCTATCATTGTACAAGACAATGTGACAATGCTCTTGTATCACACAGCAGCTATCTCGTCAGGCTATTTGCAAAAATAATAGATTTAAAATTAAGTGAGACTATTAAGTTTTAGGTCTGTCATTCACCGTGACAGGTAAGAGGAATGACTTTAATGGCCACAGTAAAAAAGTTTAATGGACTCATACAATGTATAGTAATGTAGCTAGTAAATAATGTTGACCTAACATCCATTCACACTTGAGAGATAGTGGGGATGGTTAATTGAATTATCAGGATGAAACACCAGCCATGCATTCTAAACATCCTGCCACCATAACACAAAACTACGTTTTTATTTGGCCATCAAATAGGCCAACCTTGTATTAAGAGAATTAGAGCAAAAGAGGAGTGACTCCATCCACAACCATGGCATAAAGTCCTGATCAATAACATACCAGTCATAGAACTGAATCATCAGTTTCCAATAAAGCCGATTAAGTACAGTAGCTTTGTTCCATGAACACAATATGTTTTGTAATGGCAACCAAAGGCTCAGTTCCGCATTGGCCGGGGGATTGGACCCCCATATCAATATCCAACTATCGAATATGTATGGAGATCATTTAATTGAAATCTACTAAAGTTAACTAAGATAAGCGGTAGGAATTACGCTCGATATGATCTGTAAGTGAACACGACAAACTAGTTTTTCAGGTTTATTTTCACCTCGGTGCCAAATTACAGTAATTATAATTAAGGATCAAATACTATTAGAAGATGATCCTAAAACAGAATAAAAAAATAATATAATGTTACAAAAAATGTAATCATGCAAGAGATGATGCGCCATGCAGTTGTACTTAGTGGTAAAACCATCAGTTGTTAGATAATGACAAGATAAAAATATTATGAAACTTGTGTGAAAAAAGGCATCGGGAAATTCAAAAGTAGTAAATTACAAGTACAAAAAATACCAAAATAGTAAATTTAAAAAAAAAAAAAAAAAAAAAAAAAAAAAAAAAAAGACAAATTAACTAGAATTTCGCGGTTCTCGACTTTCGCTTTTCAGGAGGTGTTTGGTCCTACGCGCACTTGTTTCGGGCGTCTTGACGATGTTGCGAAGGGGGGGCTTTGAATGACAATTAAAATACTGTGAAAATACAGTATTAGTACATGGGGAAAATGTAATGGAGTTTGGTTTAGTGGTTTTTCAATTACAATTTTGACACCAATGTTTCTCCAATACAGAATTTCATGGAACTCAGAAAAATTCATGGGTGTCATTTTTTAAATGTGTTCTTGGGGGTTTTATAGGGGGCAAAATTTGTACAGGGGTAAACAATCAGTTAAAGTGTTTAAATTGTTTTTTAAAAAATTTATACCAGTCTGTGCGGCTTGATCATAAGGTTTCTAAAAAGGTATAGCTCGCCATATTTACGAACTATTATTTTAGTACAATAGGTCAAGAAAGTTCAAGGTATTATTTAGAATGGTCCGATTTTTTGAAATTGGTTTTAAATCGTTCATTGGTCATACTAAATAAGAAAATGTATATTAGATTCTGTGTTTCACCCTTTCAAAGTGAGACTTTCTTTAGAGATATGACTGGTGGTCTCCCATAGACGCTGCTGGGGACCATGTCATATTAAAAAAAAAATAAAATAAATAAATAACATTGAAAACGTTTTACTGTAATCTGTACTCTTATAACAATCAGGAGGGCCAACTATACTTCGTAATCCTTGAAAGGTACTGAAAAATGGTGGTATTACTTTCAAAACACACTTTGCCCCCGTTTAATTTCCCCATGTATAAACCAGTGTAACCTTTGCCCCCCTAGAATTTACCAAGAACAATTTTAAATATAAAAAATTCCTTAAAAAGGAAAGGGGCCCCACCCAAGGAGTGAGTCTGTTTGGTTTGTTCTATGTGGTTGGGAAAAATATTAGTAAGAAAGAAACGGTAAAAATATCAGATATTGCAACGCTTAGGAAAAAAACGAGGTTGAATGAAATATTATGATAGAGATATAATTATATATAAGATATATATATATATATATATATATATATATATATATATATATATAGTATATATATAATATTTATTTTTGGAAGACAAAAGAATTAGTCTCATGAAACAGTTAGTTGTTGAGTGAACCTTATCAGAGTAACCTTGTAGGCATTTTAAACTTTGTCCCCACCTTAGGGTCCCTGTTTGACTACCGACCACAGGGCCCTTGCACACTATACCAGGGCCTTTACTAGCGTCCCGAGGTCCAGACCCCTTCCAAACTGTCTGGGAGCCCTTCCAAGCTGCCACAGAGCGTCCTTACCCAACGTAACACAGATTCCCCCTTCTCATATACAAAGAGTGGCCCTTTACCCTACTAAACCCAGGTACACTCCTTCAAAATAACCAGGGCACATTTCTACATTACCTCCACACCGTATACTTTTATATATAGGACAATTCCCAAACTACCCATCCCAACTTACCCATGGTCCTTTTTGGGTATTACAATTGATTCCGTTATATGATATTGGGCAAAAGCGATTGACGAATATAAAGGCAATACCTATTTGCTACCATGAAACTCTACCCGATTTCCTTCTCAACCTCCAGAGTTCCATTCCCAACTAACCCCGGGGTTCTTTTTCCAACAACGCAGGGTTCAACATTATACAAGGGTGTTTTGCCAATCACCCCTTCCAACCCAACACAACCCATCTAATTTCAGGTTTATTTTCACCAAAATTGGAAAATTGAAAAAAAAAATAAACTTTAAAAAAAACATATATTATAATATTTTTATAAAATTGAGTGTATATTTGTTTTTTGATCATTTTCATTTTTATTATATTGTTAATCTATTTATTTTGGGTCACTATTTGTCACATTTCTATTTTTTTTTTTATAAGGTTAAAAACATTTTTCTTCGTATTTTCTTTTTTTTAAGGTATTTTTTTTTACATTTTTAATATCGGTTTTATTTCGTTCAATTAATTGGTATTAACGTTTTTTAGTTTTAAATTTGTCATATATTTTGCTCATTTTAAATGCTTATGTTATTGTTCATTAATTTGTGTTGTTTCGATATTTGATTAGTTCTTAAATTTATTTTTAAACTTTTAATTACTTACTAACATTGTTCGTATTTATGCTCAAGTGTTCATTGGTTATTTTATTGATGTTTTAGTTTAATTAGGTTTTTTAATAATACCCACGCCAACCATCTTTCTGAAAAAACTCGCTTTTCATATTTTATCAACGGTATTTTAGGTGCATTTTGATATTATGTTTTCATTTATCGTGCGTTTTAACTTTTGTTATTAGGCCAAGGAATTGGATATTGTTTCCAGTTACACGCCCCATCCTGGAATTTATCATTTTTGTCAAAACTTCAGTATTTTGGTTTTTTGTTTAAAAAGTCATATTTTCGGAAATCTTAATTACAGTCATAAACTTTCAGATTCTCATAATATCAGCGATATGCCGTTTTATTATTTAACATATTTTTGTTGGCGAGGGGGAGGGTTACTTAGTGGTTAATGATGAACATGTTAGTTTCCCTACCAATGCGCCTGATCATACTCTGCGATTTCAAACTTACAATTATTCATCTTGAAAAAATGATTTTTTTAAAGGAAAATTACGTAAAGGATCCAACTGTTATAAAGTCTGAGGTTAGATATATGAAATTAGTTTAGACACCATCTTTACAATGACGTAAAGAGCAAGAACATTATTGAAATGTCTTGACAAATAATAAAAGAGTGGACCACTCCTTTTTTCGAACAGCAACCGGAAACTAACATCCAATTTCCATTGGCCTTAATAATTTTTTTTTATTTATTGCTTCTATTATTTTAGTATTTTAATTAATTTAATTTAATATTGTTTTTCTTTTAATTTAAATTTTTAAAAAAAAAAAATCTTTCTTTTTTATTTGTCTTTTAGCGTTTTCTCTTTTTCACTCATTGTTCAATGTTAATTATTTTGGAATTTTTATTTTGTATATCTGGACGGATGAATGACATATCACACATTTGTCAGCACCATTGGCTACTTTCCTATTGGGTTTAACGTTTTTGGTTTGGGATAGGTTAGTTTTTATGTATGACAGAAGGAGAGGGCGGGGGGGAGGAGGGGAAAGAGGGTGGAGGGGAGGGTGGCGGGGGGAGGGGACGGAGGGAGTGGGACGGGTGGGGAGGGGGTGGGAGGGGAGGGAGGGCAGGGGGGAGGAGGGGGGAACAGGGATGGGGGGGCCAGGAAACGGGGGGGAGGAAAAGGGAAGGGCGGAGAGAGGTGATGGAGGGTTAAAACTAGGGTGTAAGGGAATTATTGGGTGGCGTTGAAATAAGCGGAGCTGGGAGGGGGCGGGGCTTGTTTAGGGGAATGGGGAGCGTGGGCGGGGTGCATCTAAGGGGTCAAGTGTGAATGGCTTGTGAAGGGGGGGAGTGTTGGATTGTATATATGGGGTTAAAGGATTTCCTTGTGGTTCCGTGTGTGTTTTTTGTGTAATTTGGTTTCTGATGATTATTTTTCATGTTGGCCTATTTTTTATCCCAACGTCGGATTCAATAAATTAAGCGTTAAAAAAAAAAAAAATGGGGTTAAAAAAAAAAAAAAACATGGGGGGAAAGGAAAGGGAGAAAAAAAAACCAAAACAAACGGCACCTCTTCCTGGGAACAAACAGCTCAAAACAAAGAACAAAAACTAAAATAACAAAATGAAAAATCAAAATTTTTCGTGATCGAATTTCAGAACCCAGGACCAACGGGGGGGAAAAGTAGTGCCAAGTGGTTTCAGCGCCTTAGGACAGCACTCTGGAGCTACATAGGGAGCGAACTTGCTATTTTAGGTTGGTAATCTGCTCAATTGGTCTACAAGGTTTCTGAGGAAGACAACTCGAGGGCACGATTGACATGACCCAAGATGGCGTGTTACGTGTAGGAAACCATTATATAGTGTTTTTAAAAATATTCCTTAATTCGCAAGGAACCAATGGAGAACTTTTCTTGATTAAATCTCTGTCGAAAGACTTTAATTTTAGGTCATCAAGTCATCTCGAGCAACTCCTCATTATTTTTTCCACAATATTTGGAACATCCGCTATGAAACATATATCGTGATGGTGTAACTACAAATCCCCAAATTTGGGACAGTTTACTACGGCGGTCCGGAAAGTGTATAGTCTGTGTCACAGACTGCGAAAGATATTACATTAGAAGCGGGGTTCTATGGAGTGATTTTGCATCAGAGGGTCCGTTAAGATGTTGTGTTTTGAACCTATAGAACCTAGGAGAAAATTGAACGTTTGTCGGGTACTTCGGTGCTCGCAAAACCGGAAAGAAGTAAGGCACACAATTCGATACGGGCCCGGCATGCTTACGTAACTAACCGGACCGCCGTCGTAAAGGATTCCAAAGCCAAAAGCCAAGCTAATAGGTGAGCCCGTCGGCGCCCCTAAAAAATGACACCCAGGATTGTGGGAATCCTCATTAAAATTTTGATTTAGGAAAACCTTGGTTGTTGCAGAGTGATAGAAATTTTCACAAAAAAATACAGTTCCACATGAATATTATTATCTATAAAAGGAATTAATTGAATTAAAACTCTTGGAAATGGTTATGTTGTGAAAGATCAAACTAAATCTCATCAAGGTTTACTGAATCTAAGCGATTTGATAAGATAATACCAACGATGGTTATTTTTTGTATTGCTGGATTGATGATGTCATTATGTCGATAGTTGAGGTCAGTCCTGTTAGGGTGAATGAAAAGGAAAAGCCATCGCCTCCTCTGTGGGAACGTTAGTAATTAATAACGAGTAAAACCGTCGATGTCAACTAGCTATATCATAATTAAACCAAGTTTCGATTAAAACCAAAGTGTGAAAATTATGATAAGTGGTGGACATCGGTGGTTTATGTAAGCTACGCGCATTATGTGATCTAAGTTAACTGCCATGGTTTGTCCTTAGATTTGAACAACTCATTAAGACCGTCGCTAAGTAATAACTGCAGTATAGGGGCCTTAGATAGGTCAATATACTGTCATTATCAGAGGAAGAGGGATTACTGTTGAATGAAATGGGCAAATAGGGTACATTCAATATACAGTCAGGTAACTTGGACATGGTGCGAATACAAAAGTGGAGTATAAATAAAATATATAAAAAATATACATTTCAAAAAACAAATATACAAGGTAGTACAAATGATGATTGCTAGAGGGAGAGAGGAACACAAAGAATGGCTTATTAAGGAATATATAATGTTAATGGAAATTAAAGGCGCTATTCGTCGCCCAAATTCACATGCTGTCTTATCTGACGACAATGCCGTTTTCGAGCAAAGAAAATCGCCATTGAAATTCACCGGGAGATTTCATGTTTGTACTATGGAATAAACATTACAATTTACCTTTGTAATTTTGCAGTATGAAGGAAAAACAGTCTGAAGTTTAAGTTTTAATTACTTGCTGAGTTTTGAAAGTGCAATTGTTTTCCTGTTATAAAACTACAAAGTCATTAGTCTGTAGTGAAACGCAAAAAGTCCGTATTTCAACAATGACGCTAATTTCCCGTTTATAATTTCAATTCGTTCGATCTCTATGTGAAACACGCCACGCACGAGGCAGATACAGACAACACATAGATTTATGTGGAAAACGTAAACAGCTTGTTTTTTCCAACAACGTTAATTATAACGCCCTATTGAAATTACGTGTAAATGAATCTCACGACAGTAGTGAAATCGCGATATGCATTTTTGCGCTTATTGATCAAAATTCTTAATTAATAATCTCACTAATTAGGTTCACTTTCAAATTGTAACTTTTGTGCATGTATAGACCAAACATTTAAGTACATATGCAAAATATCTCAAAAAGGTTAAAATGTCAGATAAGACAGTATGTGATGTGGCGTTTGCTAAATCAGAAAATCTGAAAAATCATCAAAAATCAGATTCTGCATGTCTATACCTGAATAGGTATGCCAACATATACCATGCAAGTTATAAGCCCAAGCAGCCTAATAAGAACAAAAATCTGATATATTCAGTCATAACTGTCCGTACGTACTCTTATACAACACTTAATTGATTGGGGATTCATATCTTTGAATATTGCCGTTTTGTTCTTTGTTTTTCTCTCATTTTTCAATTGGAAAAATAACTATGATAATTCTACAGACTTTCATTTCTAAGCTATTCCTGCAAATTCAATATTTTGACTCTTCGGGTGGATCCTGATATTTCTTTAAGATCCCTTACACAACGTTGCTCCACGGAATGCTACCGTGCCAAATACCAGAACAGCTAAAACAACCGGGCGTGAAAAAGTTGCTATTACCTACCGCACAGGTATCCAACCTTTTGACGCAGGGGCCGCATACTTGTAGTGTTGGTACGGATCATGGGTACGGGGATGGGTCCGAGACCATGGGTATAGGTACGGGTAATGGGTCCGAGCATGGTAGGGTACGGTCCGTGTCCCAACCACGGGTACGGTAGGCTACGGGTCCACCTGTGACAAAGTCCTGGGTATTTGTACGGTTACGGTCCAAGCCCATGGGTACGGGTATGGTACGGGTCCCGCTTACTACAAACCCATGGTACGGGTACAGTTCAGGGTATGGGTACGATTCTTTGGGTACGTTTAGCAGACCTTTGAGTATTATACCTTGTACATATAAGTGCAAGAGTTTCCAAAAAACTATAAAGACACTATCAGTGAGCCACCTGCAAGAGTCAATATTGTTTGAAATTTTCAGAATAGCTATAAAGAATAAGGGTCAAGTCTACGGAATCCTTATAAGTATTTTTTAGCAACTGAAAAGTTACAGAAAAGAATAAATCAGTACTTTTCACAGAAGTCTAAGCCAATTAGTTGTTGCAGTACCGTAAGTGTCCCTATGGGTAAGGTTCATTCATAATGTGGGGAGAGTTAAATGCTCGAACAGTGCAAATTAATTTGTGAAAACACTAAGGCATACGTGGTGCATAGTAACTCTCATATGCCATACTATTAATACCATGGTGTATCTGTATATTATGTACAAAACGGTAGATAGACTGAAATATTTGGGATGTATAAAGTAAGGTGCAGCAAAAGATACATATTTTGATTTTTGTTAATTTGGCTACAGAAATGTAGTATCAAAGGTGAAAGTGAAAACAAAAGGGACATTAGAGTTTACTTATATTATTTTAATATAAAACATTTCTATTTGCTTCAAGCACAAAATTTGAAATTTTCATTTTTTTTGTATCCAAAGAACTAATTCTCGGATTAGTCCTTCCTTTGGGAGCTTAACATCAGTGCAAAACCATAATTTTTTAGGGACAACCCATGGTGTACAATCCCTTTTTGCACCTTACATTCCTCAAAGTAAAACAAAATTAAAACTCCATTAAATCCATTAAAACAAAGAATACAGGGCCATTCGTTTTTGTTTTTTAATTTTACAATCATCGGTACAGGAAGAAGTGGGCAACAACAACATGAAACTGGTATGGTTACAAGACCATGGGTATTGGACGGATACAGGTCCTGAGACCATGGGTATCGGTCCGGGTTCCGACCCGTGGGTATGGGTCCAAGCCATGGGTACGGGTACGGTAGGTGTCCGAGACCATGGGTTCCCGGTAACGGGTCGGGTCCAGACCATGGGTA
>JAMKCH010055187.1:0-18315 GCA_023653785.1 Ophioderma brevispina | reverse complement strand
ATGCCTAATCACTTGGTTAGCTACATGGTGTTTAGATATTATACAAGTGTATAGAAACTTGGTGCAAATAAGTGTTTAAATTCTAATCACTGTTTTGCAGCGTAATGAGAGGAAGCACCTAAATATACTTTTATTTTATTTTAATTTGGCTTTGGCTTGCTTATTGTTATTGTTATACACTGCTGTGATGTTGATCGTTCAAATAAATTTGATTGATTGATTTGATTTGTTTTAAAGGACAACTTTTGAAATTTTGTTGTGCCGGGGGGGGGGGGGGGGGGGAACTAGCGACTCCAGAATATTGAGGTTTAAAAAAAAAATTCTCAAGGAGTCTTTTCTTAAAACACCACCCAAACCATAAAACCCATAAAACGACCACAACCATTGATAATGTTACCACTAACATAACTGATTTCAGCATAGGAGAAATAATGCATTCTTAAATCAATACACGCAAATGTTGTGTTCAAATAACAAGATTTAATTAAATAATTGCTGATGTTATCATCCTGATACTTCAATTGAAACACCTGATTGAATATTAACAGGCATAGCTATATTAATGTAAACAGGTCAAAATTAATAAGTCCCCCCCCCCCCGACAAAGGTACATTTTTCTGGAAAAGTTAGGCTCTTTAACATGTTACAAAAATGTAAAAAGTACACTGCAATGTTTTAATGAGCAAAAACAAAAACAAAAACCAAAAAAAAGGGGGGAAATCACACAACAGTTAACCTTCTCCCTGAAATGACGTCATTTATTAAATTTGATGACGAATTAAAAATGACACTTTCGTGAATTGGAATTTTACAATAGAGAAAATCACGGAGAGAAGTACCAACATGTCTAGTACAACACAGGAATACTACAGACACTTGATTTTGGTACCAGTACCAATGGATAGCTGTGATCATCTTCTTTCCATTACTATCATATTGAGTACCAACATGCCTAGAATTACGTCAGAATGACATTATAAAGTTCACATGTCAGCAAAACTGTCAATGTCCATAGTACACAGTGTAGAACAGAGGAAAATTCTACACTGTACAGTTTTCTCCGGGACAAATGGAAGTCCCGGAGAAAATAGGCATGCAAACACAAACAGACAGACAGCCAGGGAATTTAACGAGAGTGTAGGGCAATTTCACAGGAGGTCAATAGGTTAACTTGGCAAGACCTACCTCCAGAATAACCCAAACATGCAGAGATACAAAGGAGTCACCTGTAGAAATACCTGAAATATTCAGGTGAACCAGGTGTATGTATTGTATTCTTCGCATGCTTGGATTACCTGGAGGGTAAACAAAAGTCCATTCAATATAATTTGTTTTTCGTGCACAAGCAAACCTACTCTAGAAGATGTACAAGGTTTTCACGCATGCGTAAATCGACTCTAGTCACCGACGCTAGTCACCGAGGGCACTTCGTGCCTGTGTAGTACCTTCCTATTTATGCAAATAACCAGAAGGGTTTCGGCTATTTATAGCGCTCGATCAATGACCTAAGTTTAAATGAACCGCGTTGCAGTATACACACAACCGAATGCAGTAAATCTTTGTGTGTACGGTACATTGTATATACATGTCATGCATACTATGCTTGATTGACCGCGCCGCGACTGACCCTGCTGTGTCAAAACACAGTTCTGCGCATATAATTATGACAGCAATCAATACTTCCATGGCATTTCCCAATTTAAACTTGGTTCCAATGCCGAAAAATAGCCATGCATATTTGCAATGGCAATGTAGTAAACGTAAATGTCACCCTGCACAGATGAGACAGTGTGTTCAGAATTGACCAAAGTGACACCGACACAAATAGTACATCTCGCTAGTCAAATTATATCGCGCATAATTTATGATTATTTAGGAGTACTTTTTGAACCCTCAATTTCTAGGATTGATCCATAGCGCAACGCTACTAACACAAAACACCACCACCACTCACAAACGGAAAGTCTGATATAAATTATTCTGTTTTCAGCTTCCGATAGCTGAGATCATCCTGGATTTGCCCATTATCATTTCGCATATATTTCTGACCACCTGAGATCTGAAAAGTCTCTCGAACGTCATGAACACATTGCTGAATTCCCGAAATCTTTCGCAAGCTGTATCACAAAAATAGGACGTCACCATGCCGTTAATAAGCGGCGCTCTTCATCCATCTTCGGAACCAGTTGCGATGAAGTTTTCCTTTCTTTGTTTCATTACAGAACACAAGACTAAACATTACACACATGTCATGGCGTTTTTTTTTTTTTTGAAGAAGGCAGATAAGCAAAAATAGAGTCAAATATTTCTGAATATATTTGTGTTTGCGTTGTACATCATGAAAAGCTAAGTATTCAGCTTTACATGGCCTCCTTTTGTAGTTACTTCATGCCTGCGTACCTCTCCAACTATAGTCTGATTTTTTAGTCCTGTCAGTAAACGCATTATTGTCAATGGTACGAATTAATGTGGGGGGATGTGTTGAGATCAAAACCCCTAAAAAGCCGTATAACAGAGAAATTGCTAAACTTTGTTCAACAGAAGAAGATGCTTTAACCCATTGTCCATGAACTGTTTTTGTATTGATTATAAAGGCTTCATACCAGATTCAATTGAACAGATTGTGCGTAAAGTTTGAGACAAGGCTACGATTCCACTTTGTTTGGGTCAATCAAAGAAACGATAAAGCAAAGAGGTTCTATATAGATTACGAGAGGCAAAACGTTACGTTATCTTTAGAAATTCATCGTCTCGCATGTTTTTGCCGACCACAAAGAAACATAGAGTACCAACAATAGAAAGCAATGGCTGCCTACGCTTCTCAATTGACTGTGGGGGCCAATTTGCATATACACAAATCGGTAGTGATACCAAATGATGTATGTGTTAGAGGGGGGCAGGTGTAATAATAGTGCCCTGGATAATTGTGATCAGATACTCTTTTTTTCTCATAATGCAATGCGCGCCTTGGTGAAAAGATGTATTCATTGAGCGGTTTATGTAAAATCAAGACGACTGACGTGTCCTTTCATTCGTTGTGTGGCATGGGTAGGACAAAATTTCCCCACCCAATAGCACCCACATCCAACAAACTGATATTTTGGCGGAGGTTTGTATCGAATTGACATTATGTGTGTAATACAAGCACCCAAACTAATAATTATTCCGGCAATAATTCAAAATATCAGCGCCCAGCACGGACAGACTGGTTTGGAATGGGCTTTCACCCCTTGGGATAAGTGTCATGAACCTCAAGGCGGGGGAAGAGGGGATTAGGCCAACGTGATATCGTAGTTTGTTATGACTGACCCAAAACTCTAAATTACTTATATAGATACATATAGATAAATGATTGGACCAATATGGATAAATTCTGGAACAAGACGAATAAATGTAAAACGTATCAGATTTTAATATCCTTATTGACGTAAAAGAACTTGGGTAGTAATAATGGTTGAATTTATATCATGTTCTTATGTGAAGCCTTCAGAGTTGTTCAAGTTTAGTTGTTTGGAATTCCTGCAGTGCATGGGCCTGTAACATGGCTTTCGTGAAGAAAAAGGGACATTTTTTTATTTGGCCTTAATCTGCTCCGGTATCGTGACATCGAATTTCTAGTGTATTGATGGGGTAAAGCATACAACCTCAGAACAAAATGGAATCGTCGACACGCCCGAAAACTTTTAATGAAATGACAGGAATAAAAATCGACTATAATTACAGGAAGTCTCAAACACAATGTGCCCAAATTAACCATTAGGCTGACCGTTCCACCAAGAACAAAGCTCCGTGCCCAGATAATGGTCCAATTGGCACTCATGTTTGAGCCTAGGGCCCCTACTGCATTACTATAGGCGCTTTCACGGGAGGCCATAGGATAACTTGCAGACCTGTCATCCAGGAACCAAGGCTGAAGAGGAACACAAAAGAATCACCGCGAAATATATCCCGAAATGTTCAGGTGAGCGAGGTGCATGCATTGTATTCTTTCGCATGTCTGAATGATCGGATGGACAAACAAATGTTATTCAACGTTAACTTAAACCTTAGTGAAAGAGCCCTACAGGAGGACACTGTCATTGATCTCTATGCAATGGATTGGAAACCTGGGCTTCGGAATTGAGCACTGATGGACAGATTGCAAGGGGGTGAACGAGTCAAAACCAGTCTGTCCGTGCCTGGGCGCTGACATTTTGAAGTATTGCACGGAATAATATTAGTTTGGGGCGTGTATACACACATAATGTCATTCGATACAAACCCAATTCCGCCAAAATCTCAGTTGTTGGATGTGGGTGTCTTTGGTGGTTTTAAATTTTGTCCTACCCATGAACACACAACAGTAATGAAGATCGAACGCAGTGGTCTTGATTTAAATAACCGCCTCAATGAATACATTCTTTTCACCATAGCGTGATTGCATTATGAGAAAAAAGGAGTATCTGAGCACAAGGATCCAGGTACACTATTATTACACCTGGCCCCCTCTAACACATTACCTTAATTGTATCACTACCTATTAGTGTGAGCAGCCGGCCACCCACACGTGGAAGAAGCGGACTGGCAGCCATTGACTTCTATTGTTGGTTACTCTATGTTTTCTTTGTGGGTCGGCAAAACATGCGCAGAGACGGTGAATTTCCACTCAACAACGTTGTTGAGCATGTCAAAAAGGGTAATGAGGGTACTGGTTTCCTGATATTATCGTATTTTTACAAGTCCCACTCTGAAGAAAAGTCGTCTCTAGGCCAACAGCCAAAAAAGAGTCAAAGGCACAACTTAAAATTTTAGTTATGCAAGGCCGTGAATCGTGATTCATTGTAGGGTTCTTCACCCTTAGGCACAGGGATAATGGCTGCTGTCTTCCAAACAGATGGAAGTATCCTTGGGTACATTTTGATGGGTAAATCTTCAGGATGGCCTGCTTTGAAGCACTCAGTTATTGAGTTGCTTCAAAACCATTTTACGTTTCAAGCTAGGAGGCCGGTTGGGAGGGGGGGGGAACTGCGAAATAGGCTGGTGGCTGTAAACATTTCAATCTTGAGTAGTAGGAAGCAAACAATAAAAGTCGATAAATTTCATTCAATTTTTTTTTTCAGAATTGATCTTCCAAAGAATGACCCAATCTTGAAATATTAAAATCACCCGTCTTGTTGTTATGACCTGTGGTTGATTTATAACATACTTTATCATGAAGTTCTTTCCACAGGGCTATATTTCCTGTTTTAAAAGGTTTTATTCATCCAGAGTTAGCAGCAAAGTTTCTTTCATATTTATGTTTCAAGAGGTCTTCCAAGTGTTGTGCCTTTTTTTCATCAGGGGCCCCAGATGCACACTTTATCCATTTTGGTGAGTAATACACTGACCATACAACCTTATGTAAGAATAACAAAGAGGTCTCTGATGGTCACCCTTTTATTACTTGGTTTGTTAATTGTTTAAGATGTCTCCAAACACCAACACAGTGGTTAACTCTTACCCATGGGGAGAGTGTTTTTCAGAAGTCTCGTAGTGATTACTAATGGTAGTTTATATCTTATCAAAACACTCTTTTTTATGAGTAGGAAAGTTTACTACTTGAGATAAAGACAAGTGATTTTGCAATTGTTCAGTGTTAAAAATGGCATGAAAAAAAATTGATATAATGAAAAGGACCCTTACTAAAAATCACTTCCACGAGTTTGAAAACAATTTGGATGTTTACATTCTGTAAAAACAAGAAGAGTTCCAGGGGGAGGTGGCAGTTGGTGGCAATTTCTGGAACAGAAAAGCAAAGTGTTCACATCCCTGACATAATTTACAGTGTATCTAGCATGTTTTGCAACACAATTCAAAAGCATTCAGACCGGGATTCAGGCATTGTACTTTAGGCTTGTAGTAAGATATTGATCTGGCAAGTGAAAGATGGATTAGCCGGGATTAGCACATATACAATAGCAATAGGCTGCGAGCTGATGACAACATGCTTTTCAAGTTTGGTAAGCGCTGGCCGTAATGTCAGCATCCTTGTTCCAGAACTTGCCACAAACTGCCACCTACCCCTGGAAATCTACCATTTTTTACCGTTTTTACATAATGTAAAAATCAAATTATTTTCTAAACTCACGTGGAAGTGATTTAGTAAGGGTCCTTTCATTATATCAATTTGTTATGCATTTTGTCCCTTAAGACCATTAGATGAACTATGTCTTGGCTTCTAATGTTATCCACCGAGCTAACTAGACGGTCAACAGTAAGTCCGCATAGGTGTCACCGTGGGAGGATAATACAATTACCAACATACAAGGAAGATCCAATCGGAATGAGGACTAACTTTCCGCCAAACTAATTTTAAAGGAACACTGGCACATTTGAAACTAGTGCGCCCTCACCCGGATTTTCCAACATGGTATGTTTGCATGGTTGTAAAGCTTTATATAGCCCTACGTACCTGAAAGTTAAGACCAGTTTTGTTAATAAAACCTTCCAAACTTTCTCAGTAGGTTTTCGTCAAACCAAAAAAGCAAATTTAGACAAATTACTATCCTTTAAAAACATCTGCTCATGCCCCTTTATGGCTGAAAATCGCATGAAAATTCGCTATCTCTACTTTTTTAGTGCAAAAGTCCTGTGGAAATTAGGGCAAATTCCGACGCGGGACTTTATGGACGTCGTTGTGCGCCATACTAGTATGTTTGATACTTTTTAACGAGGAAGCACGCTATCCACTGGTTTCAAAACCACAGGCATTGGGTGCTGTATATAAAGAATTCCTGAGAGGGGTGGTAACTTGCACCCCTTGGTTAAAGAGTTGAAAAGGTATTTAACAGGTATTTTAAGTCTAAGTTTTTCTAATTATTTTTAATTAATGGAATAGAAATGCATGGATTCAATGCATCTAGTGTGGCTCAAAAGGCCATCAGGATTTTAGGTCTATCCGCAAAATAGACATTACTTCTTCCTCCAAAGGACAGATGACACCAAATATTTTTTTTTCTGAAACCGTTCTATCCCTCTTCATCTAACTCTTAAACCATTGAAACGAGAATGTAGGACCATACAACCATACAGGTAAGTAAAAAAACATGACCTGATTATGTCCGCCATTTTGAATTTTTATCTAGAATAATCTAGATGGGTGGATCATCTGGAAGCTTAAAGACAGATCAGTGATCTTGCATAAATCAGCAAATCGAAAAAATAATTCAAAATAAGATTTTACATGTATGTAACAAGTAAAGGTGCTAACAACCCTGCAAATTGATAAGACAGGGAGCAACTAATAAGGACAGAATCGGGAATTTTAGTCATTATGTCGTCGGGACACTAGACTCAACACCGTAATTGATATGAGAAGAATCGTATCTTGGAAACACTGCCGTTTATTCACTTTCTGTCAATTTCTACAGCTGGAAAAGGTAACTTATGGAATTCTTACAGACTTATCTCACTGTGAAGCTATTCCTGCAATTTCAAATATTTTTCAAATACTGATTGTTGATCTTTAATTCAGATCTTTAATTTGCTGCAAAGATCTCATTATCAGTTAGGCCATAGAACCGAGCTACCGTCGTTTGAATCAATAGTCGGTTTTGCGCTGTCCGCGGATTCCACATAAAGGTTGCAACGAGAGATTTCACTTTTGCAGGTGTCCCTACAAATGTGTTGAAAAATCCATTTGTGCACTAATGTAAAGCTTTCAATCGAATGTCCTATGTGAAGGATCAGGCTATGAAAATTCTTTCTTTGGTACAAAATTGAGAAGTTTCTAATTTCGTAATTTCGTATAGGAGCAGATACAAAAATTCAAGCCTATGGTTTGATATTGAAATTAAGAAACATGAAAATTCATTTTGTTTTCACTTCAAGACATTTATGTAACCAAAGAACACCGGTAAGAAATTATTGGGGGTCTTATCGATATGAAATCACGAACTGATGACACAAATATGGGTGCCCAAATCTCTCATGCACCTTTAAAATGAACGGTGTTCAGAAGAAGGAAATCCAGTGTCAAGAAGAACATCGGCCTATTTATTGAACTGCGACTAAATGTAACGATTAACCCCACAAAAATTCAGGTTACAATTTTACCATCGATGCCCTCTTAACCATGTTCTGCGTTCTCATGACTCAGAACAATCATTTAAAAATAAAACACTTGATACGTGTATGGTAGGGGGTTTCTGGAGGAGGTGAATGACTCATACTATATGAAGACAAAGACATCGGTTGACACCTTTGTGAGCGTTAGGTTAGTCTCTATATATTGTGACCTAAAATATGCCACATCTGGAAAAACGTGTTTGAGATAAAGAAAATTGATTTTGCAATGTTCAGTGTTCAAAATGGCATGAAAAAAACTTGATATAATGAAAAGGACCCTTACTAAATCACTTTCCACGAGTTTTTGAAACAATTGGGCTGTTTACATTCTGTAAAAACAAGAAGAGTTCCATGGGAGGTGGCAACTGGGTGGTGACAATTTCTGGAACAGAAAAGCAAAGTGGTTCCACATCCCTGACATAAATGTACAGTTGGGATCCTAGCATGTTTGCAACACAAAATTCAAACGCATTCAGACCGGGATTCAGGCATTGTACTTTAAGGCTTGTATTAAAATATTGATCTGGCAAGTGAAAGAATTGATTAGCCGGGATGAGCACTAATACATAGCAATAGGCTGCGAGCTGATGACCAACAATGCTTTTCAAGTTTGGTAAGCGCTGGCAGTAATTCACAATCCTTGTTCAGAAATTGACCACAACTGCCACCTACCCCGGAACTCTAAAAACCCATTTTTCCTGTTTTTTAATAGTAAACATCCAAATTATTTCGATTCTAACTCGTGAAGTTTTGATTTCATAGGGTCCTGTTCATATATCAATTTTATGCCATTGTGTCACCTTTAAACAATAGCTGAACTATTGTCTCTGCGTCTAATGTTATCATCCACCGACTTACTAAGCGGTCAAACAGTAAGTCACATAGGTGTCACGTTGGGGGATAATACAATTTACCAACATACCAGTGAAATCCAATCGAGAATGAGAGACTAACTTTCGGCACAAATAATTTTAAAGAAACAACTTGCACATTTGAAAAATATGCGCCCTCACGATTTTTTCAAATTTGGTATTTTTTTGGAATGGTTGTAAAGCTTTCATATAGCCTCACGATACCTGAAATGTTTAAGCCATGTTTGTTCCATAAACCTTCCAAACTTTCTCAGTAGGTGTTCTGCACCAATTAATAGCAAATTTATGCCAAAGTCCTCACCTTAAAAAAAATCTGCTCATGCCCCTTTATGGCTGAAAATCGCATGAAAATTCGCTATTCTACTTTTTTTAGTGCAAAAATAATCCTGTGAAATTAGCAAATTGCCGACTCGGGGACTTTATGACGTCGTTGTGACGCCATACTAGTTTAGTTTTGTACTTTTTTAAAAGAGGAAAACCATAGCTATCCACTGGTTTCAAAACCACAGGCACTTGGGTGCTGTATATAACGAATTCTCCGAGGGGGTAAACTTGCCCCCCTGTTAAAAGCGTCTAAAAGATTTATAACAGTATTTTTAAGTCCTAAGTTTTCCCCTACCTTATTTTTAATTATGGAAAGAAAATGGCATGATTTTCAATGCATATATGTGTGGCTCAAAATGGCCATACAGGATTTTTAGGTCTAATCCGCAAAATAGACATATACTTCTTACTCCCAAAGACAATACACCAATATTTTTTTTTTCTGAAAACCTGTTTATCCCTCTTCATAGAACTCTTAACATTTTAACGCGCTGTATTACCATACCCATCAGGGTAAGTAAAAAACATACCCTGAAATTATGTCCCGCCATTTTGAATTTTTATATGCCGATATCTAGCTGTGTTTATCTGATCTGGAAGCTTAAAAGCACTATCAGTGATTTGCTAATCAGCAAATCGAAAAAATCATCAAAAAGCAGATTTTTACCATGTATGTAGCAAGTACAGGTAGCCTAACTTACCCTGCAAATGAGAAGACCATAAGCCACCTAATAAGGACCGAATCGAGTTTAGTCCATTACTGTCCGTTCGACACTTACTACAACACTTAATTGAAGGAGAATCGTATCTTGGACACTGGCCGTTTTCTTTCCTTTTCTGTCAATTCTACAGCTGGAAAAGTAACATTAAGAGAATTCTCCAGACGTATCCTTCACTTTGAAGCTATGCCGTGCAAATTTCAATATTTTTCAAATCACTATAGTGTCTTTAATTCATGATCTTTATTTGCTTCAAAGAATCATTCATATCAGTTAGGATAACCGAACTACAAGTCGTTTTGAATCAAGGAGTCGGTTTTGCGCTGTCCACCGGAGCACATTAAAGTGCAACGAGAGATTCCATTGCATGTGTCCCCTAAAAAATTTGAAAAAGCCATTTTTTGCACTAATGTAAAAGCCTTCAAATCATAAATGTCCCCTATGTGAAAGGATCAGGCTGAAAAATATTTCTTGGTACAAAAATTTGTGGCATTTCTCATTTCGTATGGGACAGATACAACAAAATTAAGCCTATGTTTATATTGAAATTACGAAACTGAAATCTCATCTTAGTTTTTTCAAGACATTTATGTAACCAAAGACAAGGTAAGATCTATTGGGGGTCTTATCTATATTAAATCACTACATAATCAATGACACAATATATGGTTCCCAAAATCTCTCATTGCACCTTTAAAATGAACGCGGTGTTCAGCTAAGTAAATCAGGTGTCCAGAAGAATCAGCTGCCTATTTATTGACTGCAGATAAATGTAACGCTTTTAAACCCCACAAAATCAGTCACAATTTAACCTCGACTGCCCTCTTAACGTTGCTGCTTCTCACGCTCATAACAATCATTTGAAAATAAAACAACTTGATACGTGTATCAGTTTTCTGGAGCGTTGAATGAATCATACTATCTTGAAGCAACAGACAGCGTGACACCTTTTTGAGCGTTTAGCTATTCTCTATATTTGGAAGACCAAAATATTCCACATCTGGAAAACGTGTTTGAATAAAACTTACCATTTAATGGCACTGATTTTTTTAATTTTGAATAACACTCACATACCCTTATCATCATCATTTTTCGTAGTCATTTGTTAGTTAGGCCCATGTCTTAAAATTGGGAATTTCGTTCATTAGGAGAACAGATGATTACTTAATTCACAACCTGTAGCTTCTCCGTATACTGTAACTGATTGTGAATTATTTTTGCAGCAAATTAAAGATCATGAAATAGGCTTTAACAGGGTCATTTTTTGCTCACCCTGTAGCACTTAGATCCGTGAACACGAGTCTGATTCTCGCCCGAAGTAAGATCCTGACACAAAATTAAGGCAAATATGTGGCGCAACTCTTCACCTTGGCTTGCACAACCGCATCGACTGGACAGTGACTGAAGGGGTAGCCAATGAAACACGTAAAACACCTCTGCGTACGTTGTTTTTTTTTTTTTTTTTTTTGTTTTTTTTTTTTTTTTTTTTTTTTTTTTTTTGTTTTCCTCTTCTGTCTCTTTTTTTTTTTTTTTTTTTTTTTTTTTTTTTTTTTTTTTTTTTTTTTTTTTTAAAAAACAGTTTGTTTTTTTTTTTTTTTTTTTTTTTTTTTTTTTTTTTTTTTTTTTTCTTTTTTTTTTTTTTTTTTTTTTTATTTTTCTTTGATTTTTTTTTTTTTTTTTTTTTTTTTTTTTTTTTTTTTCTTTTTTTTGTCTTTTGAAAATTAAATTTTATTCTTTTTTTTTTTTGTTGTTTTTTTGTTTTTTTTTTTTTTTTTTTTTTTTGCTTTTTTTTGCTGTTTTTTTCAAAAAATTTTTTTTGATTTTTTTTCTGTTCTGCTGTGAACACAAAAAAAAAGAACTATCCGTGGAGGGCTTGGGGTACCTACTGCACAGCTTCATCATACACAACCTGTTAAGGTAGTCCGTGCTGTAACATAATGCATATTAAAATCCGGAGAATTGTGGTTAAATTTATTTTTTGTTTTCAAAATTTTTTTTTCCGGGTCGCAATTAAAGCGACCCGGCTATAGAAACACTGTTCGCAAACTGAAAGGAGTCCTATTTAAACTGAGTGTTTTTTTTGTGTGTGTTATAATGATTGCATACGTTCCTGAAAATTTCTGTATTAATCATAGATGTATGTAGAATTTAATTTTCAAAGGGACAAAATGACAAAGTAAACGGCTAATGTTTCAGGAAAATGTAAAATATCGTTCTAGAGATTCAGCTGAGACTTTGTTTGTTCACACACAGTTTTACAACCTGCACTGGAGATACATGCATACCTTAGCTAACAGTGGGTAAATTCAAAATATGCAGACCCTGGGTTGAAGGTCATGTGTTTTCAGGGAGGCCTGTTAGCTGATGGTCAACACATTTGCCCATATTGTAAAACTCTGAGACTTGCTCCAAGACCACGTCCATACTATTATTACATCTCTGCACACTCGGCCTTAACATGTTTTTATGGTTGATTTTAATATAACACATTACCAGAGGGCTGTCCCGTCTGGAAGCAAAACTTCTTCAGACCCTGTAATGCGATGGTCAGGTAGCTAAGCCCCCATAGCAGGCTCAGTCATTGAAAGCAAATCTAAACAGCTAGCACATGAATGTGCCATTATTATGGGAGCATATAGTATTGAATCTAATTGACCAAATATTTAACTTGATTCGAGTACTTACTTGATATATTTACTTGATTTGGCTGGTATTTGAAGCTGTTATATTTGTTGGATCTAAATATTTGAAGAAAACCCATTTTAATTCTGGGTGTGTATAAACCAAACTTTTCTGGTATAAGGTATTTGGCCAATATACTATTTTGGTATTTACTTATGGAAACAGAGGCAATGCCAAGATTTATTATGTTTATATTCCCTTTGCCTGTGGTAATCATTTAATTCATTATTCAGCAATTATTCCGGGGATTCGAACCACGGCGCAATTCCATTCGGATTTTAGTATAACAAAATTTTAATAACCGTAGCGTATTAAATTTAAAGCTATTTAAATGCGCCATGGTCCGCTCCATGGGGTAAAACATTAAATTGCTTCTTTTTGTCTTATATTTGTGAATCGTAGCCCTAACTACCTCTTCAATGGTGTGACAGCCCAAAATTTTGAATGAAGTGACATTGCTAAACACCCTTGATCCCATTATTTGTCCCCACCGAACTAGTTCGGAACGGGAATAAAATGATCAAGCGTCTGTTCGTCGTTCGTTCCGTGCTAAAGGATAACCCCCTTGTATACAATTTATCTGAGTTCCGTAGGGCGAAATTGATGTAACTTGGTGGAAAAAAAAAAGCGTGTTAATTGAGTTTTCTCTACCTGATTAGATTGTAGCCGTAAATATGCTAATTAGTACTCATTTGCATAATTACGAGATTTTTCCCGCAAGGCCGGTGTACAAGTTTTTCTGGAGGTACGTAGGCTTCTAAGATGTAACTTGGTTGGAAAGGAAGTGGGCTGAAGAGGTTTCGACCTAATTTAGTTTTGGGCTATTTCGCGGGCATTTCGGCGGGCAAATTGAGTATGCAAATGATCTAATTAATATGCCAAAAAATCAGCATAATTGCTAATTTTTTTGAAACGGTAACATCGGATCTCAAAATTCCTGCGCTGCCTGAAAGCCTATCATGGGGCACAGTATACAAGCTTTTTTGGTAATTTTTAAAGTATTTGATATCACGGCTTAGATATGCAAATGCGCTAAATTAAATATGCTAATATGCTGATCGCTGAAATGGTACATCGGATAGGCAAAAATCCTTTGCTACATGAACACTATGCCATAGGGGAGGGGGGGGGTAAATTGCGAGGTGTTTCGGAGGGGTTGGGTATTGCGGTGGCATTGGGGAGGGGTGTTGTGTTGCCGGGTGTTTGGGGAGGGGTGTTAGGGGTGCCGGGTGTAGGGGAGGGGTGTTGTGTTTGCCGGTATTGGGGGAGGGGGTGGGGTGGTGCATGTTGTTGGGGAGGGGTGGAAGGTGTTTTGCAAGGGTGTTCGGGAGGGGGTAGAGTGTTGGCTCGGCGTTGCGGCGGGGGCGGGTTGCGGCATTTGCGGGTATTTTGGGAGGGGATTGGCGGGTTGCGGGATGTTGGGAGGGAATGTCGGGTGTTGGGGAAGGAGGGGGTGGGTGTTACATGGTATTGGGTGGGGTGTTGAGGAGGGGGGGTGTTTGCGGGTGTTGGAGAGGGGTGGGCTTTGCGGGGTGTTGGGCAGGGGTGGAGTGTTGCGGTGTTGGGGCGGGGTGGTGTTGTTAGTTGCATTTAATCACATTTATTGATCGCGACAATTCCGCGGCGGGGACATAGTTTACTCATCGCGTAAATAACGAGTTCGCCTTGTATTTTCCGCATTGGTAAATAATAATTTGAAATGCAATGGCAAAATCTTATTGAAATTTCGGCGGTCCTTGGCAGCGATAAGGATTCGCGACTAAAGTCTCTCCTCTTTTAAAAAACTTGTTCTCGACCGAGAACCACAAAATATTTGATAAAAGTTACTTGTTTTTTAAATTTGCAAATCCCGGCCTTGCTGATTGGAAAAGCAGGTTTTCAAAAACCCTGTCATCAAAAAAAAACGGTGTATCGATTCGAAAAGGTACGTTTTTGATAAAATGCTGTAATTATTAGCCCCCGTTTGAGCCCTACATGAAAACAGGAGAGTTATTAAGCTCCTCTTATTTTCATCCACTTAATGAGGCCCTGGTTTTTTAAATACCCTTTTTTATCGAAATGCCAGGTTTGTTACAAACAGAGCGTATCAAAATTGTAAACCAATTTGGCGCTTTGAAATCCCATATTATATTCAGCCATTTCATGTTTTATTATACTACGTGCCGAAAAACATTTTGTTGTGGCATTATTTCTTGTCATATTCCTCCATCTCTCTCCACCAAAATAATCTCTAAATATCCCATTAATAACCATATACCACCTAAATTCATGATTTTATCTAGTTCTTGTATCAAAATGTAATTTCATAATCATACCAAAAGTTGTTTTGTTAAATTAAGTAAACCTCTGAATATCAGTTTTTCCTTGCCACATTTGTGCAAATTGGCAATCTTTCCAACCTTTTTACAATGCCTATAACATCAAAACCTCTCCATTAATTCCTGATATTATAATAATTCATTTTATTTTTTTTATCTTTTTTATTTTTCCCTGTTTTTATATCCAAATTGTTTTTATACTTTATTTCTCTTTCAGGTTGTCCTTCAACTTCTTTAAAAATCATACCGCGACCCGTCCGGCACAGTTTTTTTTTTCAACTACTTGTTATTCTATCGTTTTAGCCCAGCAAAACTCAAGGGGCCATATTAGGAGGGTCCGTATCATGGATACACGCGGCCCGGGCTCAGCTTACTCAGTTTGAATAAACTTGACACCACCACAAGTCCACTACTAATACTTGTGGACACCATAAAAGAAGCAAAACTCAATTCGTAAGACCGGGCTTTCATCCTCAAATACAAACTGAAACTTAGTAACGAATCTAGTGTGTGGTAATTCACTTGAACAGGACCAGTAAAAACTTACTTTTCTGTACGTTTTCATGAGCTCTCAGCTGCTATTCATCAGCAGCGTTTGCTGTCTTGGTAGTGCTGTGAGAATCCGGCAACTGCAGACTCATCTCCCTGTTGTCAGAGTTCTTACATACCCAGGTCATAGAGTGTGATAATTGATACTGCCCCCTCGTCCCTATTTAGTAGTTTACTGCCTTTTCCCCGATCCAAATCCTTCCTTAATTCTCTCGCCTGTTTTGTTAGTTTCCTTATCATGATGAGGCGCCCTCCCAGTAGCGACATGGTCTGAAATACTGATCTGGTTGGTTCTGACTGGGATTGTTTTCTATTTGATCTGGTAGATAATTTGCTTGGACCCTTATTCACTGCCCCTGGTGCTAAGAAAGTCTGGTCTTAAATTTTACCATTCTCACCAATGTGGACTTGTTCATACATACAAGGGATTTGATCAGACGACCTCTGTGCTGTAAGGTGGTCCCTCTAATCTTTGTGGATGTACTAAAATTGCGCAAGGTGCAAGGAGGCTTCATAGCGGTGGCAACCCTCGTGTTTGCTGAAGACTCTTTGGAGCTGTTTCTGACCCCGTACCTCCTTTGTCTCACTGGTTTTTGACCAATCTGTTGCGCACTTTGTCCAGAGACTACTTAAGATATCCGCAGAGGGACAACGCTTTCCCGATCTTATCCTCCTCGATCTCCTTATCATTTTCCTCTGTTACGATTTTTCCATGCGGTCAAAGAGGGTGCGAATGACTCCCATTTTCTGGTAGAGTGGGTGAAGTGAATCTACTGAAGATAGTAATGATCAATATGGGTTTTTCTTACAACAGACCAATCGCTTTATGGGCCATCGGATTTTCTAGTAATGAGGATGTCAAGGATCACCATAGTGATATATGGCACGCTCCACGTATCAACTCATGAACGAGTTTCATGCGCTGTATATCGAGTTTCCCGTTATATGTCGAGTTACAGCGCTGCCTATCCCGTTTGACCGCTATGTTTCGAGTTTCATAAATCATGTCCAGAATAATTCATGCCGAATAAATCAGCCGGAGTTTTAACAAAACATGGACATATTTTTTTCACATGTGCAAACTGACATGATTTTTTTCTCAAATGAGCCAAACTCGACATGATTTTTTTGCTCAACATGAGGCAAAACCCGGACATGATTTTTTTCCAACATGAGCAAACTCGACATGATTTTTTTTACACATACACCAAAAAGCATGTCGAGTTTTTCCTCACGTTGAGAAAAAATCATTTCGAGATTTTGAACTGGACTGATTTATGTCAAACTCACCATATAGAGACAAAATTCGATGTATAAGGGCAAACTGGACTATAGCGCTGTAACTCGACATATAACGCGCTGCACACTCGACATAGGCCGAGGAAAACTCGATACTACAGCGCGTGAAACTCGACATGCGCGGGAAAACCCGCCCTGATTGATACTGGAGCGTGGCCATAGTGATATGAGGTGGTCCGTTAACTACTGTGTGGTTCCCTGTCGTAGGTATGTCAACGCTCCACGTATCAAATCATGGCGAGTTTCATGCGCCGTATATCGAGTTTACCCCGCTATATGTCGAAGTTTACAAGCGCTGCCTAATCCAGTTGAAACCCGTCTATGTGCCGATTTTCAGACATAAAATCATGTAGACCAAAATCCATGTCCGAATAAATCATGCGATTTTTAAAAAAACTGGGACATATTTTTTTCAACATGATGCAAACTGGCCATGAGTGTTTTTTCTTCACATGAGCAAACTCGACATGATTTTTTTCTCAACATGAGCAAACTCGACATGATTTTTTTCTCAACATGAGCAAACCCGACATGATTTTTTACACATCCACCAAAAAAATTCATGTCGAGTTTTTCCTCATGTGTGAGAAAAAATCATGTCGAGATTTTTGAAACCTGGACATGATTTATGGCAAACTCACCATATAGAGAGCAAAACTCGGTGTATAGAGGCAAACTGGACATATAGCGCTGGAAACTCGACATATAAAGCTGCCACTCGCCATATGGCGAGGAAAACTCGATACCCAGCGCGTGAAACTACCGTTTCCGAATGCGAAGGTCATATGAGGGAACAAATTTAACCCCTGTCAGGAAATGTTTTTTTTGGCTCTTTTTCATTTTTAATTACGCCAGTATGGGGGGCACAGTGCTATTGCGTAATCTCAGTTAAATTTTGCCGTGCCATGACTCTGTTTAGTTCTGTGCCGGTCACAAGTATTTCTGTGGGGGCTTAAAACCACGTTTTAGCTCTCGCAATCATAACGGATTGAAATATCGGCGCGAAACTTTACAGATGAAGTTTTGGCGTGTAAGGACAATCTATCAAGATGGAAACTCCATATCGTAGCGGGCCACCCCCTATAGTGCCCACCATCGAATTATTGCCGCTAATCAGAAGGTTGCGGTATACGTGTTAAACCTATATAGGGGCACTTTCCAGTATGCTTGGTGCAGGGGTGACCCTAGTTTGGTGTGGCAAAATAAGGCATTTAGGGGGGAATTTTTAGGATATGGATGATTTTTTCCTATTCGTTGGCGATGTGGATGTAGATTAGGGTCTTGTATTTTTTGGCGGATATATTTTTGCCTTTTCCTAGAATCTGAGATTTCAGAGGGCTCTACCTGTCATATTTTAGGTCCCCTTTTTGATTCAGTATGCAAATTATTTCAATTCACATGAAAAATTTCATGTATTTATTAAAAGTGCAATTACTAAAGTCGGATCGGTTCTCTGTGGAGGGTTGC
>JAMKCH010055186.1:0-10344 GCA_023653785.1 Ophioderma brevispina | reverse complement strand
AAAGCAGCAAGCATTCGTAATCTCGTTTGTCACAGCGTACATCGATCAAGATGTGAGACTATAACTGTATAAAGACTAGTTTCAAATGCTTTGAAGGCGTAAGTAAGACAACAAACTTTCGAACCTAACACCTATAGATGATATCTATCGCTCTTCTACCGATCCTGCTTGATAGCTCAGTCGGATAAAGCGTCCTGGGCATGTACTACGAAGTTCGCCGGTTCGAATCCGGTCCAAGCGCACATGGGTTTTTTTTTTTCCAACACTATCGTGGCGCTGCCATCTCCAGGGAAAGATTAATAAATATATATATTTTCAGATGCAGTTTTTCAAGTCATAGTGTGGTATTTTTTTTAAATCGATTTTTTAGTTTTTTTCTGTTTTTTAATATTTTATTCTTTATTGTTTTTTCTTCAACATGTTCCAAAATTCAAATCAATGCAAAATTAATGCTCCGTTAGTGATAGCCATGAAACAGTAATTTAGCATGTCATGTCACGCCGCATGAAATTTTGAAACCTTTAATAACCTTGGCATGCAATAACATTGGGTTCCGAATTTAACACCCTCAACTTGGTTTACATCCGATTTCAGTGAAATTTCAGCTGTGCTTTTAATTTTGGTTTTGTATTGAATGTACACAACTGCCAGAAATGAAACTTCCCTGCAAAAGTATCTCTATCAAACGTATACCCTTGAACATCGCGCATGGCTACACAGAGCTATGCGCTCTGTAGCCATGCGCCCCGATACACCCTCTAATGCAAAACCGCCCCTATTATAATTACTAGCGGTTGCCCGCGCTTCGCGCGGGCAACCGCTACCTGATTTGAATGGGAAACGGTCACTAACCTGGTTGATCACTCTTCACATAACGCAAAACTTCAGAGCATTATTTTCTCCAACCTTCTCTTTATTTGCCTTTTGTATTCCTCAAATTTTTTAGGTCACGACTGTCAAGATTTGGCCCCCTATCCTTTCATCCTCACTGAGCTATTAAGCCGGCAAGGTGAACCTTGCTACCATGTGCGTGCACGCCCATCCCAAATCCCCTCAGTGGCCGGTCCTCTGGGAGAAAGGTTGAGGTACCAATAATGCGGGGGTGACTTGTCACATTTTGATGGGAATCCTGAAAAAATCTCGTTTGGGCGCTACCACTAACCAACCCCCCGCCGATCGGATGACTTCTTCCCGACCGGGTGACCTCCCCCTGAACGCGCGTGTTTGATTGCCCCTCAGAACTGCTGCCTCCGGCCACTTGGGCGTGTGTCCTGCATGGGTACCTTCTCTAGGGCGCCGAGAGACCAGCATCCATAGATGGATCCTACTCTACTCCCTTATTACACATGTCCAAGGGGTTGAAGAGAAGGGGGGGTCCCATTTAGATGATGACGGGTTGTTAGGCTTTTAAAATTTACTGTCGCTAAAATCACAAGATTCTCCCATTTTTTTCGACAATTTTGAAATCTTCACCCAAAACCTTACTTTTTAGACAAACGGTCCACCCAAAGACCCCCTTGTTTTTTAACATTAAGTCAATTTATGATCATTGGCCTGACTTCATTTCATTCATTTCCCACCCAAGAACCAACCCCTGCTTTGACACATTCTCTATCAACCGAATTCCCCTATAGCTTTTAAAAACACCAGCCCTAAACCCATGCTCTCACTTCATACGGTGTTTCCCGATCGAGTGATATTCAATTTTTAGTCGCTTCGCAAAATATCAACCAATAGTTATTTGAAAGATATTTCCAAACTGAAATTATAACCAAAGTTACAGTATTTTGTGCTTTTCAGAGAGAACGGATTTAATAATAAAGTGGGGTTGACCATGGTTATATAGGGCAAAGAATGAACATATCATTCAAACATATTACGCACTATGGCACTGGACTGAAACAAAACACCTTTTAGACGGACTTTTGAATGACCCTAAAAGTTTACTTTACTCTGTATGCCGACGATGAGCTTGTTTTAAATTGCCGCTTTACAGAGTTAAAACAGTGCAAGTCTTCATTACAATATATTCATAGACCGACTAAACTTACAACAATCATAAGTCAAGCATGACTGTAATCGATTGCATTTTTATTTTTACGTATTTAATTCGACCAAAATAATTCCCCTGTTTACTCGATTTGGTTTGGCCCTTTCCTTCTTGAGCCGGCACTGTTGGTAGGAAGGCCTATCGTTTCTGAAATGGTTTTTTTTTGTTTGTTTTTTTTTTTTTTTTTTTTTTTTTTTTTTTTTTTTTAAAAGTGTTTTTTATATTGTGTTGTATGGAAGATTTTTAAGCTAGACAATTATCAAATTCTCTGCAAAATCCTGTTGAGTGTACATCATCATCGGAATTAACTTCACACACTTACTATAACACATTTTAGGCTAAAATGATTATGTGATGTCATTAACATTTGACCTCGACAGCCTTCTTGTGCATTAGTACAAACGTTTTCCATGGACGGAGTGTCCGTTCAGTTCTTGCATTCTCACCATGATAAATAGGTTTGTGATGACGTTAAAACGGCCCGAACCACATGAAATAACTGAATGCAGGGGTTCTCACTCTCAATTATTTTAAGATGAAGGGCCATAGAATGCAGAACAATATTTGAACGTTCCCTACTTGAGGGCCATACACCTTAATTTCTTTATGTTTTTTCCTTTATATTTTTGAGCATGTGAGGGCCAAAAATCAATGGATTTCCGGTCCGAATTTGTGACACATGGGTCGCCTATTGAGAACCCCTGAATTAATGACTGAAACGAAAGGTCTCCAATTATTGCATCAAATTGATTAACGATATTAATAAAATTTAATGCAAAATGTTCCAAATTTGCGTAAAAGGTCAAAATTTTGAAGGAAAATGGCAAAATTGTCACGGTTAAAGCTCTGCATGGTATGCTTATGCATGGGTCCCCTTTTTCATCAAAAATCACTATAGACCCGGGGTCCTACTTCCAGATTCTCGGAGGCACAGTACGAACTACGCGTTCCCGTCCCTACCCAAACCAAACTTGAGCCCTCAGACCCCCAGGCATACAATATTTTGTTTGTCATATATCTTTAATTGTATATTGAAATTTAATGTTATTATTCAGAATATATAGTACAGTATTTTGCTTTAATTTCCAAATTACAGCCAAATTTTTTTTTTTTTTTTAAATTAAATTACAGTATTTTGCTTGTAAATGGGCTGTAATATTTCAGTGTTGTGTGTGGAGAGTAAACCACATTATGACTAAGTGTGCAATTTTATACACCATGTACACCGCCATTTCCCGTTGCATGCCACCCTGTAAAAACACTAGAGTAACAATGTTGCAACATGTTGCAAGAACCAGAAATAAAATGCTTAAAAATACAACATCAGTGTTTTTCCCTGTGGTGTTTTTCTGTTGGTACTTTATTTTGCAGGAACTTTTTGAGTAAAATATGAACAAAAATGCAAACTAGCCCCTTTTACCAATTACAGTGAACTGGTAATGACAGATAGGATTACGTACAATCTATCATGTTTGACCAGGTTTGAAGCCCCCCCCCCCGGTTTTGAAAAATTTCATGTCAGCCGCATGACGAATCATTTAATAAGCCTTCCGTAGTACTTTGTTTGTGGCATCTGGTTTGTGTGGTATCAGGACTTTATGTCACTATTGACAACAAGAAAGAAATGAATGTGAATAACACAGTTAATCGTGAACAGTACCAATGGTGACCTGTAGTGATTAGTTTATACCAGCATGACATGTACTGACTTATTAGCTCCCCACGCGATCAGGCCTCATGCACGCGATAAAGTCTTGACTGTGAAAAAAAGGTCACGAATTTTTTGCACCAAAAAACACGTTGCATGGTGAATTAGGAAATGCGAAATCTTCAAATGGAATAAAATACGTAATCTAATCAATCTTGACTGTTTTGCAGTAAGCCTTCTTGTTCTATTTTCATCACCAAGAACTAATATAATTATACATTGAAATAGCACAAAGGTCAAACTAACTGGGAGCAATGTCATAATTAAGCCAAGAACATGAATAATAAACTACGTACCCGGGACGGAGGTACCCTCATTTTTCAATTAATTTTACGTATTTACCTGTGTCACCCCACCGGAAATTCAATTGCGCATTAACACTGTGACACACGTTTTTTTGCAATTTAAATGAAATTTAGCACTCATCAGCAGTTTTGAACAAGGTTGATACACTAACCCCGAGCCAATCGCAAAAGTCACGATGGGAAGGGGCGTCACCTGAATCCAGACGGTACACATTTCCAACATGGCGGTCAAACATGGCGCCCTCCTGGGTCAACATGTCAGCTTCCTATAGAAAACAACAAGGCGAGTTCGCTTTTCAATCTTTATAGTATAGATTATACACCCCAAAACCATTCACTCCTGGATACGAACTTTCCCTGCAGCTGTTCAAGGTGGATTTTATACAGTTTAGTAGAACATGCCCCGTGGGGTGTATTCAACTGCGATCCTTTCACTTGAAGGACCCGTTGCAGGAACCGCCGATTTCGACAATTAAGTTTAGAAAGTGCTGCCCGGGTAAGCCAGGCCGGGGTCTTATGCCCCAAAGCGGCGAGTTTCCGTTCACATGGGAAGGCATGACTGCGTCAAGGTCTCTGATTGCCTGTACCCAGGGGGGGGATTTTGATTTGGGATATAATGAAAAACGTCAATAAATATGTAAAATATTGAAAGAAAGTACGTCTCAACATGTTTTCACAAAAAAAAAAAAAAAAACAAAAAATAACGTAGACCAGGGTATACAGGTATTATTTTACATAGATATATGACGCGGAAGATTAAAACAATTAAACTGGAGAGTTATCTCTTCGAAGAGTGCAAAGACCCAAAGGGTGTAGGGACAACAAAAACACAATGTTTAAAATGAAAGGCCCCATTTCCAACATCGTTGTCACTCAAAGACACATAGTTGTCACCCAAAAAGTTTTGAAAACTTGTCATATCAACACCTTATATTATACTATTCTTTGTGAAAACAGACACTAAAAGTAAAAGCATTTCAAAGCGGTCCTGAATATGCCATTTGTGACTGTTTCTACACCTAAAAAAATCTGTCGTATTACTAAAAAAGCATAAAAGTCATCATTTCTTGACAAATATGTCGTGTTACGCTTAGCTACATTCAGAGGTCTTTACTGCAATTTCCAATACAACAGTGAAAAAAACGCACTTTGATGGAAAATAGGGGCGCGGTTTGTTTACATTTTGAAAAAAAATCGCTGATAATGGCTTTAAAGATACTTTTCAGGTCATTTGCGAAACTGCAGGTCATTTGAGAACCCATCTCCTCGCCGGTTTCTCAACAGGCATAAATTCTCAATCATAAAAGTGGTGAGGGGTGACAGAGTTACGCAATCTCCTGTTTAGTTATCATGAGGAACAAATTTGTCTTATTTTTAGACAAGATAAAGCCTGAGTATAAGCTAGTATATCTTGTCTAAAACTATATCTTGTCTAAATATAAATGGACATTTTATCCATAAGACTTTCCTTTTGTTCCTCTTTTAAACACAACCTTATGATAACTAAATAGAAGACTGAGTAAATCTATCACCCCATAATTGAAAAATCAATTACACAGAATTATTTAATTCTATGTGTACACATCAAATCGTCTAATTCCATTTTGTCTAATAACTACCTGGGTCTAATACCGTTTTGTCTGAAAACTTCTAAACTCAAATGGTCTAATTGCCACATAGGCTAATGAGCACTTAGTCTTTTGTCACTTGATCTAATAGCCAGTTGGTCTAATTGCTATTTTGTCTACAATCATTTCGTCTAATAGCCAAAAGGTCTAATTTCCTCTTTGTTTATTTGTTATACATCCATTTATCATTAGGTCTAATAACCATTTGGTGTAATAAAAAATTAATCTAAACCCATTTTGTTTAAACCCATTTCGTCAGGCTAATGGTCAGTTGTTCTAATGCCAATTTAGTCTAAACCCACAAACTCTAAACACAAACTCTAAACCCTATAGCCTAACCCTAACCTTAACCCTAAAATGCATGGCATGGCACGAGTTGAAATATGGTTTTAGACAATCTGGTAATTAGACCAAATGGGCAACAGACGAAATGGCATTAGATTTGGTACTTGGTGCAATAATTCCTGTGACAGCAGAACTCTGCTAAACTGGAATACTGGTGCAGAAGTGAAGTCAACAGCCCGTCGGACGAAATAAGATAGGTGCTCCAAACAAGAAAAACAAACAAGAGGGTGCACTATATACAAAGCTTGAGCAAAAGTTACAAGATGTAGCCACCATGTAGGGGAACTAGTTCCCTGATGGCTGGTATGGCATAGCACTGGAAGAGTTTAACTGATGGTGTAACATGTAGAACAGCTCCTATGGGCAAACGGTTCCAAATGGATAGAGCTCTTGTATAGAAGGCAAACTTGTATGCATTTATGAATGGTACCGTACGTTTGAGTTGGTGTATTTCAGTGGATGATCAATCCGGGATGAAATGTGAGTCGCTCTTTGGATACAAGCATTTCTCTGTATTTGTTCTAGGCGGTTGATAGCAGTGATGGTATTAGGATTCCAGCAATCGCTGGCATATTCAAGTTTAGGACGAACTAGAGTAGTAAATGCCTGGTTTTTGACTTTTTGTGAACAGGGAGATAAAGTTCTACGGAGTAGACCAAGCGTACGACTGGCTTTGTTGTTGACTTTGGTGCAACGATCATTCCATCGGAGGTCGTGTGAGATTGTGACACCTAAGTAGTCGTGACTTTTCACCCTGTTGAGATTTTCACCCAGGAGTGTATACTGAAAACATTTTGGACTACGCTTACGTGTGATTTGAAATGCATCAACCAGGTTTTCGACCACGATGCCATTAAAGTATTTAGGTCATCTTGAAGAATTTGGTGATCTCTTTGGTTCTCTATCACCCTGTACACAATACTGTCGTCAGCAAATAATTTAATAGTATACTGTATGTGTTCTTGAAAATCGTTAATATAGATCAAAAACAGGGCTGGTCCAAGGACCGATCCTTGCGGAACCCCGGATGTAACATAACCCATACACGAGTGTTGGGCATACATAGCCCAGAAAACTATTTATCAACCAGTGTGTTTCCTCTAATGCCATAGTAATTTAATTTAACTGATAGATGTTGGTGAGAGAGCAAGGCCAGGTCCGTTTGACCCCTGTTGTTCAGTGTTTCAGACCAGTCGTTTGTTGAATTTATGAGTTGAGTTACCGTTGACAGGCATTCCCTAAAGTCATGCTGGTCATTGGAGCTGAGATGTTTTGCCACATGACTAAGAACGATGTGTTCCATTATTTTACAACAAAGGCATACTAATGAAATTGGCCTATAGTTGGATGGATCTGATTTGTGATTTGGAACCACTTTTGTATATTGCCGAAACTAGGGCCTGTCTCCATTGTGTGGGGAGAGTAGACGTATCAAGGGATTGCTGAAATAAAAATTGCAAGGCTGGAGCCAGCTCAGTAGAAACCATTTTTCATAGGCGAGGTGACATTTCGTCTGGACCACTCGCTTTTGATGGATTTAATTTGGACAATTGGTTGGCAACACCTTCTACTCCTATGTGTAAGTTAGACTATGATATATGGGTGCATATGGAGAAGTGCCTTTGTCTTTCACCTGTGTGTGTCCTTGTTCTGTGAAAACACTCTTAAATTGATTATTCAGTGCCTCGGCTTTGTCGTAATCAGTAACACAAATTTTATTACTAGATTTAGACGAAATGGTCTTAGACAATCTGATGATTATACCAAATGGGCATTTAGACGAAATGGTATTAGCCGATGTAGTGATTAGACGAAATGATGATTAGACGATTAGATCAACTGGTTATTAGACAAAAATGGCAGACCAAATGTATAATTTAGTCCCAGTGGTTAGACAAAATGAAATGGAGTATCTGGGTATTAGACTATGTGGTTTAGACAAAATGGAATAAGGCTATCTGGATAGAAGATTGGGAGACCGGGCAATTCCATCCCCATCTGAGTGGCCATGACGTGACCTGCCTGGGATTTGTGAGTTGTGATCGCCCAACCCTAATGGTAATGTCAACAGGGCGCCGACAACACATGTTGCGGAGCAAAAGACTCAGCTGTACGGGATCGTCGTCGTACGTTTAATTTACCCCAGAAAAAAAAATCATTTAGGTTTGTAAACTCGAATGTCATGGTTATTTCGATTTTGTCATGGTTATCAGTCGTTTAGGAATCCGAATCCCTGAGTTACACAATGTGCCAAGGCAAGGTAGTGCAAAATTCGGAAGCCTGAACGCATGGGAATCGTGGGAATTCGGCGAGTATTATAGGCTGTGGTAGGGTTAACCAAGAAAATTTTGAGTTGGAAATTTCTAACTAAAATTGTTTTCATTGAAAAGATAATTATTTAACTTAAAAAATGAGGGGTCACTCATGTCTGTCGTGCAAAAATTGGCCGAGTTATGGACAAATGTATGTTGCCAGATTCAAAATTTTGTGACCGGGCAGTGTCAATGCCTTGCTGTACAAAAATGTATTTATAGGCTTATTTTGACAAACGGAGGGTCAATTTACAAAAATGCGCTTTTATTCCATAACATCTAGTTATCATAACATGGTAACTTATGATAAGTATCAAAGATTAGACATATGTTCTTTTTTCCCATTGTCTTTGGGATTCTATAGTCCAAAACACAAATTTTGTGATTTTCCCATAGGATTACACAGTTAAGAATGAGTGTACGGTCACAACTTTTTTTTTTTTTTTTTTTTTTAGTCCCAGTGGTTAGACAAAATGAAATGGAGTATCTGGGTATTAGACTGTGGTTTAGACAAAATGGAATAAGGCTAAACTATCTGGATAGAAGATTGGGAGACCGGGCAATTCCATCCCCATCTGAGTGGCCATGACCTGCCTGGGATTTGTGAGTTGTGATCGCCCAACCCTAATGGTAATGTCAACAGGGCGCCGACAGCACATGTTGCGGAGCAAAAGACTCAGCTGTACGGGATCGTCGTCGTACGTTTAATTTACCCCAGAAAAAAAAGTCATTTAGGTTTGTAAACTCGAATGTCATGGTTATTTCGATTTTGTCATGGTTATCAGTCGTTTAGGAATCCCTGAGTTACACAATGTGCCAAGGCAAGGTAGTGCAAAATTCGGAAGCCTGAACGCATGGGAATCGTGGGAATTCGGCGAGTATTATAGGCTGTGGGACATGTCCTATGCTGTTGTTTTGTTGTCTCCATCGGGGGGCTAGGGGAAAACCAAGTGTAATTCATAATAAATTATGAAAATCATATAATCGTCTGTTCCCACAAATAAAACTGGCACATTTTCTTGAAAAAGAATAAAATGTCACTTCAATTTCATTTCCCCAATATCAGACAGTGACTAGTGGATGCACATAGACTTCAGCAAACAATGGAGTTAAAGATATTCAATCACCGGCCCGGTATGAGGTGTAGAAAAACACTTCAGATTCCCTTTCATCTGGGAGTGCAGGACCATTGTTATATTGTCGCGCAGCTGAATAGATTTCAGCTGTTACCGCTCTCCAATTTAGACTGAGTACTGTTTCAGGACAAAATACTTAACCTCATTCACAAATAAATAAATTTTGAGCTTCTATAGTGCGTGTTCAATTAACTTTGGCCATGTTTTTCATCATTTATTCGAAAAGGAAGAAACATGAACAAACATCATGAGAGAATGTTGCTGGGCAAGCTTTGACCTAACAATTTTGTGCAGAACCAAAATCCGTAACTTATTGCTTAACTTCATTTCTATTCAATTTACCGCATTTTCAGAAGAAAATTTAGTGTCAACGACCTATATTATAATGCACACTGGTTAGTTATTGTGAAAGAGGATGGGTATTTGTCACTCAACCCGAATCGTGGAGGTGGTAACACCTGGCTATAACAATGGCCCCACATACCGGGCCGATTGTAATATCTTTAGCTCATGGTTTGCTGAAGTCTATACATATCCATTGGTCTCTGATATTGGGGAAAAGAAATTGAGGTGACATTTTATTTATTTTTAAGAAAATGTGCCAGTTTTATGTGCGGGAACAGACAGTTATGGGATTGTAATAATTTATTATGAATTTACACTTGGTTTTCCCTTAGCCCCTCGATGGGGACAACAGAATTTGTTATACAGTTGGTTATTTGGTCCACGCCCCTTAGTCTATTATAGTCGGGGCCAGAATTGGCAGAAACCCTTTGACGAGGCAATAAGATTAATCTTGATCACTCCCCTCGGCCCCTCAAATGATTTCCCTTTATTCTGTAACGAGGCCGCTGCACAAT
>JAMKCH010055182.1:0-10095 GCA_023653785.1 Ophioderma brevispina | reverse complement strand
TCACTTTTTCCCAAAAAAAACACCGTTTGTGAGGATATTCCTTTAAATTTCAAATATTTTTACTCTTTCGAGGGAATCACTGATAGTGTCTTTAATGAGAACCTGGCACTTCCCAACCGGTGGCGTCAACCGGTTTGCGACACGGCACATAGTTCCCCAACTGTTACAAAGCGTTAAAAACGCAACTGCATTTAGGGGTGTTTCCCCCCACCATTTTCCGACCACACTAGTCCAAGACATCTTCTCCAAACTTGTGGTGAATTTTTTAATGCTGCCATTTTTTTCCCCAGCTTTGGCAATGGGACATACAAATTGTGTACCCCACTGGGACATGTCCCTGGTTGACACACATTTCAGGAATGTGTGTGCATGTCCATGTTTGCATGATATTCATTTTAAACCCCAGTTAAGCAAAATGTGGGTGTGTGTGTGGGCATAATTGTTTGTTAATGAACAAAATTTAATTGTGTGCATGCATTTTATTGCTTAACACAACCACAATACATGCAACACATTTTCTGAACTGTTAAAAATGAACCAATACCCAACTATTGCAAACCCACTAGGGGAAGGTTTTAAGATCACCAAAAATTCAACCTTTAAAGTACTCCCAGGTGTGAGTTTTCCCACAAGCTATAACGCCTAACTCGACAACAACAGAGCCCTCCATCGAGACCCAAGCTATCCACCACTGGATCCCATAGCACGTAAACTGCAGGAAAAATGATAAAGCTCATATGCACACTCATAACACTCACCTGAGTTGTAACGCCCCAACTTTCTGGCTGCTTACACAAATTTAATTGGACACATTGCCATGCTCTGGAAAAATATTGCCACTTTCATTTTGAAGTATATTAACACCCCAACTTCAATACACGCTGGCATTATTATTCTTTCTCTGCTGTTTTGAGTTTCCTTTTTAGAGCTGTGGTTTATGAGAGTCACTCACGTGGCCTCCTCTGGTGGCAATCTCATTCAATTGGATTGCCCAATATATTCATCGAACCATCACGGTGCAACCGCATTTTTCCTTCCTGGGCTATCCCATTCGGGATTGTTCATAAATTAGTGGGGTTGGAAACAATAGGGCTCATTTTTAAGGTCCCCCCTGAACAGGGGGGGGGCCACTCACTTTTTTCAAGTAGGGACGTGTGGCCCCGAACTTGGAGGCTCGGGGATTGATATTGTCTCTACAAGAACTGAAATATTTGAGAAATTTTCAGGCTTTGGAACTAAAATTTGGCTAAAATCTAGCTTCTTAGGCAAACATTTTGAAAGGAAGATCATGCAGCTAACTTGCCTCTAAATTATGTTGGCTTTCACCCAAGTGGCTTTCACCCAAGGTCATTAAAGTGACAAGAGATGATTTTTTTGAGGATACAAATTTCTCTCAAATTGCACAGGATCGGTTGTAGACAACCTACCGAGACCGTTTCAAAGGTTTATCAGACAAATAATTACAAAAGAAAACAGCAAACCTTGTTTTGAACTTGCCTGCTATCGTAATCGTCCCTATAGAAAACCATGCTTCGACTTTCTGTCGTGCACAACAGAAATACTAAATCATCATCTTATTACATAAAGACAGCGTATTTGGCTTATTCACTTCAGGTGTGATCTAATACATGGGTAAGCATTCCAAATATGCAAAAAACCCGGGTTACACTCTCACTACATGTATCCAGTGCTGCCAACAAAACAAAATTTTAGGTTAGGTGCCAAGCCGTGCGGCACAGGAGGGCAGAAAGTAGCCCAATTTTTGCCATAACCATTGGTTTCTATGGGGCAAAAAAATTGCCGCTACCCACCGAAAATAACATTTTGAGAGCACTTTTTGATGTTCAAAAGTAGCCCAATTGGGCGTGTAATGCGCTGTGTTGGCAACACTGCATGTATCCCTTTCACCCAGTAACACTATACAAGTAATGGCTGTCTTTGGGGATTATGAATAATGATACAAATGCGAATAGTGTGTAGCCAATTATCACCATACTGAGGATGTTCATCTGTCACTATTTGTGTGAATACTTTGTTTTGTTCTCTGCCCAAACACAAATGTATTCATATTACATGAATACTCTTTAAAGGTACTTGTTCCAATTTATGTCTATTGTGTTCTCTATTTGATATGAGAGCCTGGCACTTGCACATACGCCCCATCTAGTACTGTGGGAAACAAACTTCCGGTTTTGATGCTAGAAACAATAATGCATACTGCAAAGCTCTATTCAATACTGTGCTAATATTGATGGTTATAACCATTAAAACAGTGTTTTTTTGTTTATATCTTAGGAATGAAATGGATTTGAGGTCTCAAATTTCAGGATGACAATGAGAAAAATACGGCCTTTCATATGATATCAAAATTGATACTACTTCTGGGTAAATCTGGGGGTCCCAAAGATGATCGGAACATGCACCTTTAAAATGTTTTGTAATTATCTTAGAATCTATAGACAAAAACATTTTTAAAATGTTTAAAAACATTTTTGCCTCAATGTTTTCAGGAAAATATTCTGGAAAAAAAAAGTTTTTATAAACTTTCTGCAACCCAATAAATGTTTTTAAACTTTATAGGAAACCTTATAAAATATTTTAAAAATGTTTTGGATATTTGGAAATCATGTTGGTATTGTACTCTATAGCCCTGTTTTGATCTGCCAGGTGCCAGGTACTATACTTGGACATGACATACGCGTGCGTATCTCTTTGTGTTTACTGCGTTTAGTGCAATCCAACAGTGCGTTGTATTAGCGGGAAAGCCGGCATACATAGTTACATGTCCAAGGGATTTTGACAAATACTATAACTGCACATACAATATCAATTGTGTGAAGTAATTTTCAAAAAGCATGCCAAATACACAATAAATGCTGTCACTAGCCCTGGGCTGACAGACAAGCCGGGTAGGCAAGTCAACCTAAAATGATGACCATAAAATCAGCTACTCCCACAACCCGATATCCTTTAATACTCAAGACTCTCTTGTTTGGTCCAACACACCCATATCTACTATGAACCTTTGTAATTTTTCTCTCCGGAGTCCCTCTTTAAAGGAATAAAGTACATGGTACAAAATAGGTGTGAAGGGCATATACTTTTCCTGGAGATAGCGACTTTTCTTTGACCAGGATTTGAACCCGGAACCTTCCTCTACTGAGCTAGTAAGAAAGTCAATGTCATGGTATTGAAGAGCACGACAAAGTCTATAGGTAGTTCCAATAGGTATCCTGTATACTTCAAATAAGGGTACCGCAGTGGTACTATCACCCACTGCCATAGAAAGTCGATTTTAACAGAATTCCCATTGAATGTGGATGCAGCAAAATTTATCACCTCATTTTCAATGAAAATGATAACAATGTGCAATAATTAAAACTAAAAACAATATTTTTCTATAATGTACGGAGAACACAGGAGACATAATTTTAGCAGTACAGAAATACATTTTAAGGTTTAAATCTTCATGAAAAATTTTCATTTTGATATACACTGAGTTGCAATGGCAGAATGTGTGACTCTTAATAGAAGAGTCACTGTCGGACTAGTCTATACTTCATAAACTTCGAAGTACAAAGTAAATTAATCGATGCGCTGCGCAGCATTATCACGCCTTACTACAAAATGCGCTTATACACTCTTAGACGCAGTCTAAATCACACGCGTTGAAGACACAGCGCATGGTGTAAGAACAAAACAAATCTCTTACACTGATACACAAAATACTGGTCATAGAAGTCGACAAATACCAGGCATTCCTTGTGAGACTGGTGTGGGAGTAAATTGATTACTTTGTACTTCTAGGTTTACAGAGTATATAGGCCTGCGGTTCCAACTCATATTGCTCCTGTTTCTCTAGCAACAAGCATACAAGAATTTTATTTTTTGTAATTCTCTTAAAAATACTTGACTCAAGACATGTTATTTTCATCAGTGCTTGTCAAGTGAGGAGCAAAGTAATTCCCACCTCCACTACATTATTTCAGTAGTCTATGACTGAGCAAGATTTCTGAACACCACAGCACTGAAATTTGCAAGTGAATTTTGACATGAATGCTATGGCTCTTAGTGGGAAAATGCACTGAATTTTCTTGGCATATAACTCATGCCTCAAGGGTAATTTGGGCTTATTATACTTTGAGGAATGAAACAAAACTGCACCCATTTGTTCATGTTTACCTTATTCCTATCATAATACTACTTTTAATAAGGTTGTATTTTTAACAGCGCGACATATCCACGTACACGTGATCAAGGCGCTGTGGGGCTGCCATGAAAGGCGTCTCAGCACATCGAGAAACCATAATACCAGAACAGTTATGCCAAGAAGCTCGATTTAGATCTTTCATCAGGGGCGTACCGAAGCAGTCTATCCAGAGGGGGCAAAATTTTCCACAGTCGTTCCCACAGAGGGGGGCAAATTTTTTAAGAGGGACAAAAATGCTTATTTGGTCATATCGTGCCCATTTTTTCGAGCCAGAGGGGAAACTTGCCCCCCCCTTACCGTACGACGCCACTAACTTTTCTGTAAAACCCATGGTGGCGTGAGCCTGTGGTCATTTTTCGCAATTCAGTATAATAAGCAGGTCATTTGTGTGTTTTCCCAATTAATTGTTTTCCAGAGGAAACCTTTTACACAAATTCTAATCACAGGTGAACATATTTTTTGGTCTGCCCACCTTATCACTTGTTTCCTTTGTATATGAAATGAGCAGATCAAATCAGATTTTACAATGTCTGTATCCAAGTATCTAGGTAGCCTACATAACCTTCATTATAAGACAAAAGCACCTAATTACTACAAATCATATCGTTCGTTTCGTTCGTGCAACTTCCAAATCACGTGAAGAATCCTCTTTAAATAACCAGCTGATAGTTCATCTCCAGGTTGATCCGGCCTGGAATTCCTCTTGTAGACTATGTAGACCTCCACATCATCTATGATGTGGCTACTGGTTTGTGGCTCTCCAATCGCAGTTTGGTGAGGGTTTCTACTCCCCGATCTTTGTGAAGGACGTTCTTTGTAGACCAACGCAGTTTCTGAGTCTGTTGAGGTTCAAAGTAGAGGCTGACCATTTTGCGCATACCATCTGTCATTGATCCAGGTTGATCGATAGGTATACTGTGATGCAGTGTTCATGATTATTGGGTGGCAAAGTGATTCCTTGGAATCTCTGATCCTCAAAGGGTGTTGTGGTGGGATTCGGCTACCAGTGTTCATCACATTTCTTCTTGCGAGCTTGATCGTCTGAAAGGTTCCTTTTAAGGTTTGCAGGAGCTATTGCAATAACAGAATGGTAAGTATTCTACCGCGTCGCCAAAAGTGCACCCACTACAAGTCTCCATTGCACATCCAGCACGACATCAAATCTTGTGTGAATATACCGGTTCCTCCATACTGTGCAGCGTATTCATCGGTGGAGTATGCCCAAGGCCAGATTTGATGTATGTAAGGTGTCAAAGTATGCACCCCATCCAGTTCTGCAAGCCTTCTGAGGAGGTTGACCCGAGACTTCGTCTTGGCAGCGACTGCCTTGGTGTTGATTTAAAGTAATGCTGGCGTCCATTGTGACCGCCAGGTACTTCGGTGTATGGGTCATGTGACAAAAAATCATATATTTAGTCTTACTGTCATACCGAAACTACTACAACACGTACTCGAATGGCGATTCATATCTTGAAACATTGCTGCTTTCCTCTTTCTCTTTCTTCCATTTGGTTTTCTGTTAATTTTTCTGTGGAAATTCTCAAGAGAATTCTACAGACTTCTTCTTCACTTTTAAGCTACCAAGCTACCCCTCGCCAATTTCAATTACTATGACTCTTTTGGGTAGATAACTGATAATTTCTCTACTTACTTGCTAACCATGAATGGGGAAGGGTTCTTAGTATAATGGTAATTAGTACATGAAGCCCAGAGGGTAGCATCCTTTTGGGTTGGACTAGCTAGGGGTCACAAAATTACTGAAAACTGATACATATATTTTATAAATATTCTCCGCAAACCTTCTAATTGCCCATTTTTCATTTACCTATGCATGATTCTTTCTAATTTTTTCCAAACTTTTTGACTAATTTAGCTTTCATTTCTTACAGAAAATTGTTGTTAGTATTACCATCCCAAAACCATATATCTTTTGGGGGTCTAAATTTCATTTAAAATTTGGTTTATTTTGGGGGTCAGCTTTCAGAATATGCCTCTGAAGCCAAGAAGCACATGTATGTTATAAAAGTTGACCGATTGCAAAGCACTATTCATCAATCGCATGATCACTCTCTTTTCATATCAAACTAAAACAAACAATGATAACTCAATCAGGAATCGCAGTAAAGCTTGGATTCAAAGTCCTTGTCAACATTGAAAGGCAACTTTAGCAGATTAGATTGATGTGTCATTTGAATTTAATCATTTCTCTGAACTGGTCAATGCATTCCAAGTGTTGGGAAAAAAATGCACTTGGTCCAAATCCAAACCAACAACCTCTGCCCCACTGGCAAGTCTGGCACATGCACTAACCAAATGAGGTCAGAAAAAGCCAGATTGGTGGAAGAGCAATTGATAAAATCTATAGGTTTAAAGGGACATCCACAATTTTGTCTGAAGGGTGCCCTCAATTTTTTTGGACAAGTCAGATTTTTTTGCATGGTGTCCCTCCAAATCAACAAATACCTCAAACGAGAAGGCAATGATCTTATCATATTAATTCAGGAAACTTATATAGATTTTTTTTTTTTAAATGTCTGGTTCCTGATAATTAAATTAAGAGTGGCCTATAGGAATGAAATATGCGAAAAAATTTAATGGATTCTTAGAATCAATTAGCACTAGGTTCAATACAGTAAAGGTTATGGCCACAGGCATGTCTCTGAATGTCCCTTTTAAGAGGATTATGGCCTTTTAATTTCAATCTTAAAATTCCAAAATACTGTTACCTGTAATAACTTAAGTTATTGATCCCAAAATAATAACTCTAAAAATTGAAGTATGTAGAAAGTGTTTTTATTGGCGTTAAAAATGCGTAAAATAAGCCTTTCTGGCCACTGTTTTAAAAACGAGCCAATCAGTCACATGATTGTGTGCAGGGTGCAAAATAACCGAAGGGACCGAAGGCAATTGCCGTCGGTGCTCCTATTATATTCCATTTTCACCTTCCTTGAAGTCCATTTACAATCAACCCGTTTAACAGATGTGTTTGCGCGTGCATTTTCGCACTGCTTTACTCGGGAATGGTATCCATTGCTTTGAATCAATACCCATGTATTAATGTCGCAATCACGGCAGTAACACTGCCGTCACTGACAGGAGTAAGGTAAATGCACTTTTACTTTTTTACACACCATACACACCCCCACACAACACACATGCCCATACACTTGCCAACATGTATGCATGCCCCACCCACCCACCCACCCACCACACACACAGGATTGGCTTTATGCCGGCACAAAACAGGTTTTGCCAAACCGGTTTTTAAACCGGGCATAAAACTGGTTTAAACCGGCCAAAACTAGAATGTCTGAGTCATCATGCCAAAAGCATTTTAGGTACTTCATACTTAAATTAAGTCCCTCTTTAACATAAGATAGTCAACATACCTTGCATTATTTGATTTGTTCAATACAAGCATTCACACAAAAAAAGAGAATACATTGTGAAAATAAAAAATTGAAAGTGCACTTTGACAATTTTTCAAAAAAGTTCGCCGCATTTGACCAGCTGTGGAAAGTTACACTACACTTCACAGTCAGTCCGAGGTCACAGGGACACCATTGATAACCGTAGAAATTGTTGGACGAGGTCAGAAGGCATGGTTTGCACAAACAACAAAAGACAACGCGTCCTTGCTCTTTGTTTGATTCCCCAAACAGAGAACGGTGCAAATCAGTGATGTTTTTCTCTATGTTAACGTATAGGGGACGTCAAGTTTCAAACTGGTCAAGCCTATGAACTATAAACCGTGGTCTTCGCTTTCCTCCAAACGAGTACAGCTTCACGTGCACAGACTTTTTTACAGATAAGATGTCCCTTTATGATTTGGTCACCTTTAAAATGTGGGGCCCTGAAATTTTCAGACCCACACATTATTTTAAACAAACGATTTTTCTCTCGTTTCATCATCCTTTTTGTTTCAACCCCCAAAAATATCATTATAATTATAATTTACCAAATCTGATGTATGAAGTAGACTTTTAGAAAATTTCTGCAATATTTGTAAAATGAACACGTTTAGGATCCCCAAAAACGAAGTTGTTTCACACGTTTTCTACCAACTGGAAGGTCAGTGCTGCACATGTCTTCAATGTGAAAAGAAAATAAAGCAAGCCAGCGTGACCTGCTGGTCTCCTGGTTCAATCTGCTCTTGCTTCCCTTTTTTATCATTCAATTTGATTTGGCACATTTAGCCTTAAGGTTATTCACTTTTTATTCATTTATTTACTATGAAATTTAATTTATCCTACAATCAAATTTTAAGCCACTGTTGAATTTTCATTCCATTTCCAATTTCCACTAGGTTTACTCATGTGTGTAAAGTATGGTATTAGATCAATTGTATGGATCAATGTAATAAAAAGGCCAGAGGTTGTGTTTACTACTGTACTTTGCACAACCACTTTTTTTCTTAATGTTTTATTCTGACTTCTACAGAGTTAATTATAATTTTTGAAAATTTCAAAAAAAGCCCTTTGGAAAACAAAATGGAGGTTTTTGCCAGTTTTTTGGTTTGCCAAAATAGGCGGCATAAACCTTGTGGTTTAAAACCCGTTTTCCACCCCTAAAAAGACCTCAGATAGGGCCAAAAATAGATTTTAAGTGGAGCAAGCGATAAACTTTAAGGTTTTATGCTTTTTTTGGGTCAAAAAGGGGTTCCATTTTGTAAAACAGTCAGTTTTGCAAATGTGCATACCAGCTTTGCAAAGGACACAAACATCCGCCGGATAAGGGAGAATGAGGCCCTCTATAATCATAATAGTTATATTTCACCATCAATAGCTATCAATTTTGAGTTGGTGTTTTGACAACTTCTTTAATCATGTATCAAGGGTTTTTTTTATCTCCAATACACTTGTATCAAGAAAAAAGAGAAAAGTTCATGAGAACCTTCCAGGGGCATTCTCTCTGGAAAAGCAAGCCTAGAGCCTGCCTCCATTTCACAATGACTCATTTATTAAAAAGTAGGGACGGCGGGTCCCAAATAGGTCGTTCGGTTATGTGATGGTTCTGCTTAATTATTTTCTTGAATATGCACAATTTCATTTTGGGTTTCATGCTCACCTGACAATGTATTCTCAGTCAGCATAACAATATAAAACACTGTAAAATATAATTCATGTTACAAGTCCAGTGTCCATACCCCAGGACCAAGTCCCATACCTCCAGGGACATGTCCCCTATTCCCCAGACAAAGTCCCATACTCCAGGACATGTCCCATACTCCAGGACAATGTCCCATACCCCAGGACAATGTCTCCTACCTCAGGACAATTTCCCATACTCAGGACAATGTCCCAACCCGGGACATGTCCCATACCTCCATGAAATGTCCATACCTCCAGGACCACGTCCCCATACCTCTAGAACAATGTCCCATATCCCCAGGACAATGTCCCAACTTCAGGACATGTCCCATACCCCCGTACAATGTCCCATAACCTCCAGGACAATGTCCCATACCTCCAGGACAAGTCCCATACCTCCGGACAATGTCCCATACTCCAGGACAATGTCCCATAAATACCCCAGCAATGTCCCACACCCAGGACACTGTCCCCTACCCAGGACAAATTCCCCTATCCCCAGGACGATGTCCCATACCTCCAGGAAAGGACAATGTCCATACCTCAAGGACATGTCCCATACGCTCTAGAACAATCTCACATCCCCCCAGGACAATGTCCCATACTTCAGGACAATTCCCATACCCCAGACAAGTCCCATCACCTCCAGACTGTCCCTACCTCCATGACAATTTCCCATACCTCCAGACAATGTCCCAAACCTCCAGGACAATGTCCCATATCCCCAAGACATGTCCCCATTCCCCCATTCCTGTCCCATTCCCCAGGCCAAAAGTCCCCCTACCCCAGGAACAT